>JANVCC010000319.1:2100732-2130732 GCA_025345505.1 Todiramphus chloris collaris
AAGGCATGCAGTATTTCAGAGATACAACCAGTTCAGTGCTGCTGATCAGATAAATGCTGCAATTGACCTAGTTTGAGGAAAGATGAATTGTCAGGCAGTTCCTAACTCCATTAATGGGTTAATAATTTTAGTATGCTATTCTTTTTTGAAAAGGCTTATTTAAATGTTTATCAGTTGTGCAAAGTGGAGCAGCACTGGAGATTCGCAAGGGAGAACTGATCATTGCCTATGCATGGAAGCGTTGTAGGAAGATTAAAATAACATTGAGTATATTCTGTAAATGAAGGAGAGAACTAAAAGAAGCCTCCAGAGTCCATTATAAATTTTAATAATACATCAAGGTAATGTAACTGAATAACCGATCTCTGAGGGAAGAAACACAACATTTGGCTAATATTACAATTTAAATTATGAAAACAAAAAGAGCTTTTAGTTAATCTTGTCTTTCTGCTTTTATTCTTGAGGCTCTTTTTTATTTTCCCTGAATCCAAAACACCATGTAAACAAATAAAAGTACGGGAGAAAATAAACAGTTTGGCATCTCAGTAGATTAATTAATGCGCTTCAGCCTTGGCACCAGTAGGCGAAAATTATGTGCATAAATAATATCACTAATTAAAAAGATGCAGATTAACATGCAAATAATGTTAATGAGGATCTGCAATTCCAGAGTGGATTCGCATAACATCAACAATTTAATGGGTTGGAAGGCTTGTGTTTGCATTACATTAATAAATTTCAAAGACCTTGCATAAAAAAGTTCTGTTGGAGCCTCTGTTTCCCACTTGTGAGTTGTAAATTCTGTGGGCAGTAGCAAACGCTCATCGGCAGATGCCAAAGTCATTATCTCAAAGACTGTTGAGATGGTGCCATGTGCCAGTGTGACCAGCTGTTGGGAACTGGGCAGTAGGCACTGCACTGTGCCAATTATTCATATTATTTGGGTAGTCTTGATATTTATTTAAACTGATTAATATTTTGTGCTCTGCATCTTGATCTGGAGGGAAATCATTTTAAGCAAGCAAAGTTTTAAAAAAAATCTTATTAGCCTTTGATGTGTCATGGATGGTTGAATGCATAATGGAATTGATTAAGCAGACATAATTTCTAACCATAGGCAAAAACAATATAAGATGTCTTTAATGATGTCATATAATGTTGAGATAAAATATCACAGGATCAAACTCCAAATGAATCATAATAACCCAGATTTTACTGAAAAAGGAGAACTGTTACACTGCAGTATCCATTTTTGCTCATGAATTGGGGAATGAACCTCTGAGGACACTTCTTACAGAAAGAGCAAAGGTTAAGAAAGATTAAAGCAAACTCATTTTTAAATGCCACGTAACTCTTCATTAATTTTCTTTCATATTCTATGATAATCATTATCCAGTCCACACCCAGCCATTCCATTATGGCTTTGAGACACCATAACAAACTGGGCAAAGTAGTTTCCTGAAGATGGACCTTTATAATGTGCTAGAATTCTCCATCTCTGTAAGTTCTGTCTGAATGGTTTCCTCTCGTGTACATTGAATAAGACTATTAGCTGTACAAAGTGGTAGAAACAAGGAGCAAAACTTCCACCAACTCAAAATGTTTCTTCACACATCTAAAACTTAACAAATAAGGACAAAAAAATATATAATTTTGTATTTATACCCCTTCTGTCTTTCCAAGTCACATCTAGACTTTAAAATTATCATGAGTTATAAAAACTTTGCAAAGTGATTTATAGGTGAAGAAAGTCTGAATAAGCACGTTGCAAGAGAAAAGTTATAAAGCACGGAAAGAAGTGAATCTCCACTGCAGCCAGACAACTTTCTTTCTAAATTAAAAAAAAAAAAAAGTTTACATTTCCTTGCCTGAATTTCAACATCTTTGTTCTATGAACATCTCTTACCTTGCAGTCTTCATTCTTGCAATAGCCTCAGCTCCTGCCTTCCCCATGTTTAATGGCACCATCAATGGATAAGAATTTCATGCATACTGAGTGGCAGGTGGCCAGGCTGGAGACTACATAATGGTTGAAGTTTTCCCCTACCAGCATTCTGTTCAGAACTCTTTTCTATGTCAACATCGATTGTCATGAAGCATATGGACATATTCAAAATAATATTTGAAATTCTCTTTTAGCATGGCTGAGATGATTGACAAACATGTTCCAGAGTTATTGGATTTAGGGGTGGATTCACAGTTGACAAAAAACGTGTGAGTGAGTAATCATTATTTCTTTAGCAAAGCAGTTTGGAAGTGTGATCATACTTTACAGTGAGGGCATCATAATTAAGGTACAATTAGTTTGGGTTACTGTTCATTAATACTGTGGTGTTCTTGATAACTGTAGTTAATTTCAATATATAATTTCAATATATAATAGAAAATAGTAACATAAACATGATTTAGTAAATACAACAGGATTCCAACTGCTAATCTGCTGAAAAGAAGAAAAAGGTAATAGGTATATGAATTAATGTTAATTATATGTTGATAGTATCACAACAGAAATATCTTGCAACTTATAGTTAATTATATAAACTATAGTATTGTAAGACTAAACCAGGATTTCTAACCCACAAGCAGAAATTTTCACATGAACACTTCAGCATGTACTGTAAAAAAAATGGGTTTAAATACGTTATGAATTTGAAGATGTTTCATAGGAACTATGTAACTACCAGGTATTTAGCTTTCAGAATAATGTTAGAATAAGAGTATTTTTCAAATCCAAGTCAGTATATGGAAAACTTTGTCATATGTATTTACATACAGACAGAAGAAACTGTCCTTATTGTAGGTTTAAATCTTTGTTGTAAAATTATATATAACACTATTTTGTCTGTAGATATTGTGTGGGTGAAAGTTAGTTTTTGGGAGATCTGCTGTGTATACTCAATTAAGAAATTAGTATAATGCTCAGCATCAAAATTTATCCAAACTGATACATACATTTCAAATAAAATATTGTCAGAAAGGTTGTTAAACTACATATGATGTTTAGAGGCTAATCAAACAAGACTAAAACTAAAGCTTTCAGAAAGGCTGAGCTGTATATTGAGCCTGATTTCACAACACACACATGCATGAGTGTGGAAATGAACAATTCAACATGATAATTTCACAGAAACTGTTTAAAGAGGTTAGTTCCTTAGTTTGAAAGTTGTGAAATGGAGCAATTTTCACCTTGGTTTTGTTTCATAATATCATGAGAAAATAAAAATGCTTAATAATGTGTCTTTCCTGTCTTCCAATCTCATATGCTATAACAGCAACATACTGGGTACTAATGTGTATTCCTACTTGCAAAACATCTCTAGAACCTAACTCCTTTAGTCAGAAACTAGAATTAACATACTGACTTTTACAACTTTGATGCAAAAAACAAAACAGAGCAAGTCCCAGTAGTGTTTCTTTAATCTCAGGTGCTGTCTCTTCCTTTTCTCTTTACTATTGTTGTCAGTGGAGCAAGTACAGCCTTGTTGATAGCTTGATTGCATAGGAAATATGCCTCAACCCTTCCTTAGAAAGATTAAGGAAAAAAGTGTGAATAAGGCTTAGTCTTCATGAAGTATTTATCCACTGGTCTTCCTGTTAATAATGTCCCAGTGTGATACCAGGTGCCACTGTGTATGCTCTGTCCTAACTTAGTATACAGACCTGGTCTTTGTTTGCTGGTAATTTTGGACCTCTGATGGCACAACTTTTTTTATTCCTTTTTTCCCTTTAAAATTTCAATCCCAAATGTAGCCATTGTAGCAGGTGTATCACGCTCCAGGTTTTACCAGTCCACTTTTTCTACAGCCTATTTGAAAAAAAAACAAAGAATCACAGAATATTAGGGGTTGGAAGAGACCTCAAAAGATCATCTAGTCCAACCCCCCCACCCCCCACTAGAGCAGGATCACCTAGATCAGGCCACACAGGAACACATCCAAGCTCCTTCCAGAGAAGGAGACTCCACAACCCTTCTGGGCAGCCTGTTCCAATGCTCTGTTACCCTCACTGTGAAAAAGTTTTTCCTTATGTTTACACAAAACCTTCTATGCTCCAGCTTGTACCCATTACCCCTTGTCCTATCGCTGGATGTCACTGAGAAGAGCCTGGCTCCATCCTTCCGACACTTGCCCATTACATATTTATAGACATTAATAAGGTCATCCCTCAGTCTCCTTTTCTGCTGGCTAAAAAGACCCAGCTCTCTCAGCCTCTCCTTATAAGGGAGATACTCCACTCCCTTAAACATCTTATTGGCTCTGCACAGGACTCTCCAGCAGCTCCCTGTCTTTGTTGAACTGGGGTGCCCAGAACTGGACACAGTACTCCAGGTGGGGCCTCACCAGCGCAGAGTAGAGGGGGAGGAAAACCTCCCTCAGCCTGCTGGCCATGTTCTTCTTAATGCATCCCAGGATGCCATTGGCCTTCTTGTCCACAAGGGCACATTGTTGGCTCATGGTCATCCTCTTGTCCACCATGACTCCTAGATCTCTTTCCCAGAGCTGGTCTCCAACAGATCAGACCCCAACCAGTACATGGGGTTGTTCTTCCCCAGATGCAGTACCTTAGACTTGTCCTTGTTGAACTTCATTGGATTTCTCCCCACCCATCTTTTCAGACTGTCCATGTCATGCTGGATGGCAGCACAGCCTTCTGTCATGTCAGCCACTCTTTTGTATCAACAGCAAGCTTGTTGAGGGTATCCTCTATCCATTCATCCAGGTAATTGATGAATATACTGAACAGCACTGGACCCAGGACTGATTCCTGGGGAGCACGACTACTCACAGGCCTCTAACTAGACTCTACTCCACTGACCACAACTCTCTGGGCTCTGTCCTTCAGCCAGTTTCCAATCCATCTCACCACAGAACCATCCAAGATTCATTTCTTAAGCTTGGCTGCGAGGATATCATGGGAGACAGAATTGAAACCTTTGCTGAAGTCAAGGTATACAACATCCACTGCCCTTCCCTCATCTATCCATCTAGTTGTACCATCATAAAAGGCTATCAGATTAGTCAATCATGACTTCCCTTTGTTGAATCCATGTTGACTACTTGAGCCTCCTTTCCTTAACATGCTTTGAGATGGCACCAAGAACAAACTGTTCCATCACCTTCCCAGGGATGAAGGTGAGGCTGACCAGCCTATAATTACCTGGGTCCTCCTTCTTGGCCTTTTTGAATGCTGGAATGACATTAGCCTTCCTCCAGTCCTCAGGCACCTCTCTTGTTTTCCAGGACCTCTCTGAAGTTATGGATAGTGGCCTAGCAATGACTTTTGCTATTTCCCTCAGCACTCACAGGTGCATTCCATCAGTGCCCATGGACTTGCGGATGTTCCGTTTCCTTAATTGCTCTCTAACCAAATCCTTCTTAACTGAGACAAAATCTTCATTCCTTCAGACTTCCTCTCTGGTCGTACAGGACTGGAACCCTTGGGAGATGGCCTTAGCAGTAAAGACCAAGGCAAAGGTGGCATTCAATAACTCCACCTTCTCTCTATCCTCAGTCACCAGGGCACCCACTTCATTCAGCAATGGGCTCACATTTCCTCTAGACTTCCTTTAACCTTCAACATACTTGATAAAGCCTTTCTTGTTGTCCTTGATCTCCCTTTACAGGTTTAGTTCTAAGGAGGCCTTAGCTTTCCTTGTTGCATCCCTGCATCCTCTGACAACCTCTTTGTACTCTTCCCAAGTAGTCAGCCCCTCCTTCCATGTTCTATATACTTCCTTCTTCCACTTAAGTTTATTCATTAGCTCCCTGCCCAACCATGCAGGTCTCCTAGCTCTCTTACTTGATTTCATACTTTTTGGGATGTTCTGATCTTGAGCCTGGAGGAAAAGACACTTGAATATTAGTCAGCTTGCTTGGGCCCCCTTACCATCTAGAGCCCTGTCCTGTGGGACTTTTTAAAGCAGTTCCCTGAAGAGGCCAAAGTTAGCCCTTCTGAAGTCCAGGGTACCGATCCTACTTGTGGCCCTGTGTCTGCTGCATGTGATTCTGAACTCCACTACCACATGGTCACTGCAGTCAAGGGTGCCCCCTACTTTCACATCCTCAACCAATCCCTCTTGATTTGTTAGTACAAGGTCTAGCAGTACTTCTCTCCTTGTCAGCATCTCCACAGTCTGCGTCAAGAAGTTATTGTCAATGCACTGAAGGAACCTACTGGGCTGTGTGTTCCTGGCTGTGTAGTTTTCCCAGCAAATGTCAGGGTAATTGAAGTCCACCAAGACAACCAGAGCTTGTGGTTGCAAGGCACCTTCCAGCTGCTTATAGAAAGCCTTGTCAGCTTCCTCATCCTGATCTAGTGGCCTGTAGTAAACTTTCACAACAATGTCTCTCATGCTAGTCTCCCCCTTAATCCTTAGCCACAATCTGTCAACTTGCTCTTCACTGCCCCACAGGGAAAGCTCAATACATTCCAGTTGCTCCCTCCCCTAAAGAGCAATTCCGGTACCTCAGCTTGCCATCTCATCTTTCCTAAAAAGGACATAGTCATCCATGACAGTGTTCCAGTCATGCGGGCTATCCCACTATGTCTCAATAATTGCAATGAGGTCGTGGTCCTGAGATAGCTAGCACACAGATCTCCAGTTCATCCTGTTTGTTCCCCAAACTATGTGCATTAGTGTATAGGCATTTCAGAAAAGTTCTAATACTAGAGCACCACCCCATTGATGCAAACCCTGCTACAACCCCTTCCCCCTTTGAATCTAGTTTAAAGCCCTGTCAATAAGCCCTGCTAACTTCTGTCCCAAAATCCTTTTCCTCCTCTGGGACAGGTGCATCCCACCTACTCCACCTGTTGCCAGCAGACCAGGTGCCATATAAACTTCCCCATGATCAAAGAACCCAAAATTCCAATGGTGGCACCAGTCTCTGGGACACATGTTAATCACGTGTGTTTTCCACCCTCTTTTAGTGTTTTTCCCTACCACTTGAGGGTTTGATGAAAACACCACCTGAGCACCCAAGCCTTCAACTAGTTGCCCTTGAAGTCCTTTCTGACTGCCTTTAGACTTCTCTCTACAACCTCATCATTACCTGCCTGGATAACTAACAAAGGGTAATTATCAGAGGGCTGCTCCAAAGCAGTGACCTTCCTTTTAATATCTCTAACCCAAACCCTTGGGAGGCAGCGGACTTCACTGTGGGAAGGGCCTGGTCAGCAAATGGGGCCGTGCCCCTCAGAACAGAGCTGCCCACTACAATTATCGTCCTTTTCTTCTTAATTGAAGAAGTCATAAGATTTGGGGATGAGTGACAAGCTGTGGGTGACTCACCAGATGGATCCTTGTTTCCATCTTCATTCATCTGGCTGTCAAGTTCCAAAGCGCCATACCCATTGTACAATGGCAACTGGAAGGTGAGGGAGTCCGAGAAGGCTTTTGCTTGCCTCTCCAAGGAGGGACCTCTCCATTTCCCCTTGTTCCTTATGTCCCTTCATTCTGCCTGGTGACAGGAAGGGAGGGGGTCCTCCATTTCTTGTAGAGACTCTTCCTACTGCCTTTTCCTCAGAGTGTGGCTCCACCAATGTGATCCAACCCTGTGATTAAGTGTGCTTAAAATTCCTCTGTATTACCTAGCAAAAAAGTAGTATCTCATCAACTTACAAGGATTCATTTTTGTTTTCCACTTTACTGTTATTCATTGTGTTAATGTGTAGTTCTACTCAAACTCTAAGAAGACATCCAAAGAGAGCTAATGGTAATGTTTGTGTCTGCTCAACTACACAAATACCACTTTAAATATCATATATTTATTCATAAATCTATAGTCAAGGAAATAAACAACACTACTTTTATTGAAAGAATATCAGAGTTGCAAATACAAGGTCAGATGTCAGGAAATGTTAAAATACAAATTAAATGAAACATTTTCTCTGCCTTCTCTAATATAATCTTTGTTTCTGTCAGGTAATTAAAAGACTTATATATCAGTACAGTATTGGTACAAATAGAATATTAGTAATTTGCAATGCAAAAGGTAGCTTTAATTGGTCATAATTCTGAGAATAATAGTCTTTACTATAGGCAAACTAATTGCAAAAACATATGGAATTAATATTTCATTCAGTTTTCAATTTTTCTTTTAATGTGTAAAATACAGTTATTTAAGAGTTAATATTTTCATAGTAGGTGATCATTGTAGTCCTCCATTGAAGGGGTAATACATAAGCAAAATGAACAAATCCATAAACCATTAAATATTTATCTCTAAAACAAACCCTCCTTCTGTATATAGAGTCCCTGTTCAAGCTGTGTCTAGTGTAGAACACAGGAATGTATGAAGTGGTAGGTCTAAACCATTTTTTGCCTGACCCTCTGGCAGTCAGTTCAAATATGACTGAAATATGAAGCAAATCTCCCAAATAGCTACTTGAGTTAATCTAGGTAAATAGGTACCGGCTTCCTAGTTTCTACTCCATTAGTCAAGGGCTCCAACATTTTGGATTTCTGTACTCATTCTTCTCCCTGTGATACATAATTAGAACAGTTGTTGAAGAAATAGAGAAGACACTTACAATACTGTATAAAACTCAGTGTCAATAAATATAATGTACGTGGATGAAAATATTATTGTATTTATACTTTCCATTCTTTAAATCAGCTGTTGCCACTCCAGAAAGCAGAATACAGATCATTCTCTAACACTACAATTTGAACATTCATCAGTAGTTAAAAAGGCAAATGTAATTATTAGGAAAAAAATGTGAAGAGATCATAACTATAACACCAAAGAAAATGCAGTTATCCAGTTTCAAAATAACCATTCAAGAGCTAGAGAAGAAACAAAGAAGACAGAAGTCTCATAATTCCTATAAAATGAGAAACAAAATAGAACAGAGTAGGAAAAAGATGGCTAAATTGAGATGGAAGAATTTTATAATACTGAAAACAATGAAAGTGATGAATAAGTTATTCTCTGCTTCTAATATGTACAAGATGTAGTCATTGTAGAGTTGCCAGTGAAATTAGCAGACAACAAAGCAAAGGTTTTTAACACCACATGTAATGTCACAGGAGGCCAAAAATGAAAATGACTTCTGAAAGGCTAGGCATGCTGCTAAAGGTCAGGTCCTGCTCAACTGCAAAGCCTGACAGTTTAGATAGAGACTCCAGCTCTGAAAAATCAACAGTTTAGAAATTTTTCTAAGTTGGAAGGCATGCCAGGGGAATTGGATCTATTTGCCTGGTAGCTTATGATCTTTAAGTATGTGCTACTGACCACTCTACAAGAAAAGCATGGGACAAAAATTACCTTTGGTCTAGGCAAATTGACTGCACTTAGTTCCCAATGTTAGCCTCAAGCGCGTATGCTTTGGTATATGAGTAATCCACCCCTGAAGTCTTTCCAACAGTTGCCTACAGTTTCTTGAGCAATAGGAATCAAATTTCTGTTGTATATGTAAGTATTCTAGCCTTTCCATACACAAATGTTAGATTCTTTAAGGTATACGTTCTACTTAAATCCCATCTTTTACTAATTAATGAATAACATAGCTGCGATTCACTACTATGACTTCTGTAATTCCTTTATTCTCTTGTGTAAAAATTGAAATGGTACAACAGCAAGTTAGTCACAGATTATCATAAGCTCTGAAAGAAGGTAGTAGTGATGTGCATATTCTTCATAGAATAATACATATCACAAATTAATGCAAGATCTGTGACTTAATTAGAGCAACAACAATCACTGCATCAAAACTCTGAACTTCAATTTTCTTACCTGTTTTGGAAGAGTATTCCTATTTATATAAGCCTAAGAGTTTAGAATTTAAACTTCTGTCATATCTAAGCAATGACACAAAACATAAGGCTACTATTTTAAGGTACTGAGTGATTTAACCAAGTTTGGTATTATAGGCAATAGATCCTTTTATTAACAGTAAAATATAGAATATGGAATATAGAACACAAACTATGGGCTATAGAATGTTATATGTAATGTATGAATTTGAGAGTAGGTTTTTTTATGGCTACACAGTACTCGTAGCCATGAAGTTATGAAAATAGAACTGTGGAGGCCTGGAGAGTTCATACCTTTATGTGAAAGTAGCTGAAATTATATCTGTGTTATTCCTCATGAGTGTTTGCTTACCAATTGTGAGAAACTTCCAGAGATCTATTTCATTGCCTTAGTATACTGAATGTTTTCCTACTGTCTAACCTAAATGTACCTTGCCATAATTTATTTCCATTGCTGCTGTCTTATCTATGAGGCACAAGGAGAACAGTTTATTCTTTTCATCTCCATGCTTTGACATAGTTGAGCACCTATCATATCTCCCTCAGTTTCCTTTTTCTAGGCTGAACAGACCTGACACATTCAATATTCTTGTTGTCCACTGCCCCAAAAGAAAACAAATATGAAGGGTTTAGAAGGGTACAAAAAGTCTCTTCACTTTGCCCATTCAGAACAATGATCGGATGCAGCTTTAGTTTTTACATCTCTAAATCACAGGGACTGCCATGCTTGAGCACTTCCTCCATGACAGGCAGTTCAGGGAGACAACAGAGCAGCTCTTTCCCCCAAAAGAAACTGTACAGTTGAAGTAGAAAATGTAGCTAAATAGGACTCATTACTAAAGGTCCCTACTGTTTTTATTAAAACACTGGGGGCTGACAAGCTTTTGCCTGTGGTAAAGATCATACAGTAACTCTCATCTATGAGACTTCAACCACTGGAAACAGAAGAAAAACCAAACCATCCCAACATTTTTTTTGGAGTTCTAGTTAGTCATGACTAATGAGAGGCTAATGGAGACTTGCTGGACCTTGCTACATCGGCAAGCACAAATTACCTCCTTTACTTACTCTCCCCCCCTCACCAAACCACCCACTTTAGACTTATCACTTAATGCCCTTCTTCTGCACACTCACTTTAAATGAACCTATGCAAAGAAAAGCTTTCTATAAATCTCGTATTATTTTATCCAGTAGCCTGTCTCTCATAAAAGAGGCAGAGCTTTTTTACTTTAGGTGATCAAGAATATTTAGGGTTTATCTTCCCCAGTCAGTACAAATGTCAGCCTCAGCCCACCTGCATTATGATTATTACAACCCCCTTCATGTCCCTTAGAGGTTGCTGTATAAAAACTAGTCATGAGGTTTTGGGTTGGAAATATGTATCTATGGTTGCACCTAAACGAGTATACATGTATAGAAAGATATAAATAAATTTACACAACATACACTATATGAATAACATACATGAGGAACAGGAGCTGTTCTACGTTGGATGTTCTTTAGTTCTTTCTTAGTTTCTCAGGAAGGAAAATAGACGTTATATTTCCATGGTTTTGGATCTCTCATGAAATTAGAGAAGACTTGTTTTCCACACTGCTTAATCTAGGGCAATTGTACAAAGCAACCTTTACATTTGATGGAGCCCTACTTTTCTGGAGAGAGCTAAGACCTGCCTGACTATGGGAAACAGTAAATGAACTTACTTTGCTTTGCTTGTGTTGCAGTTTGTGTTTGTACCTTTTACCTATTAGACTGTCTATATCTCAACCCTCAAGTTTTCATACTTACACCCTTCTGACTCGCTTCTCTATCACCCTGGGGATGAGTGAGCAAAAGACTGTGTGGATCTTAGCTGCCTACTGGGGTTAAACCATGACAGTGGGAAATGCCAGTCTTGTCACTACCGAGAGGGTTAACAGAATATTCCATATGTCTTTTGGTGTCTTGACTGTCCAAAAATAAAACAGAGTGGAGACAAATACAGAAATAAAGAAATAAGAAAAACTGGAAGAGCAAAATGTTTTCCCCATTTTGATTTAAAATCTATTTATGCACACATGCAAAGCTTATTAATCCTGATATTTTTCATGTAATTATGTATTACTTTATATAAAATATACAGATAGAAGAAGTATTACTAGCTACAAGCTCTCTTTCCTCCTCCCTTTGAAAATTCAAGTTCTTTTTGTTGTCAGTATATTAACATAAAATCCAAAATATCACTTTAGATCAGTTTAAGCCATTTGGAAGGAAGTTGAACATGGTTCTTCTACTGCTGAACAAAAATAGTCCAAACTGGAGGTTGTCCAAGTTATTTCCATCTTCAGAGAACAATCTTATGCGTTCCTAGTAGATTTTAGTAGCTTCTTGAGAACAAAGTTGAATAAGTCAATAAGGAACTCTGAGTCTGACGAAGGAAAAAGTTGGAGCAGACAAGGGAGAATAGCACCTTTAATAAATCTTTAATATTTTTTTGCCACATTTTCTGTCTTTGGGTATGTTCTTCCCATATTCTATTGCCAAAATTCTAAATTACACTATTTCAGGTTTGTTTTTGTTTCGCTTCATTGTATCTGTGAGCCTGCACAGAATGACACATTAAAGTGGACATTTCCTAAGTGACAATTCATTCCGAGTAAAAATCAGCTGCAAATGAGTGGGGATGGGAGATAGTTGTGGACATTTTACAACGGAAATCAGAGCAAACAGATATGCAATCAGAGCAAACAGGATTTTGTTTGTTGTTTGTATTTTAGGAAAACATTGGGTTTGATTTAGGAGGCTTTGATCTAGACCCATTTTCTGAGCTGTAATTTTGACAAGAATAGAAATAGCAAGATACATTCTCTGTAACAGATTTTGAGATGGAAATACTTACGAACAGTTCTGCAGTTTATCTACGTATGCCTACCCTACCCAAGAGCTGGAAAATCATAGCCTGTATAGTTTAGATAACAGATGAATGTATGGCAGATGATTTTGAAATTTCCTGTTTAGAAGAAAAAAAACCCCAAAACATAACAAACTTTCCTCCTTGGTCTGATAATTTCTTTTTGTTTTCTTACTTTTGCACAAGATACGCACACATTTTAGTCCCAGCTTTTAATAGATTTTTATCAGAAAACTCACTTTAAAGTATTTTCTTAGTAGCTCGCAATAGTAAAAATGATCCTAATAAAAAGGTCGAAATCCTACACAGGTATGTTGATAACTGATTAACTGTATTTTCTTGAAAAGCCAAGTCTGCCTTTCTGCTTTCTTTTTGCCTCTCAGTTCTGCTATGAGAAAGCTGAATGGTGCCTAGGGGCAGCAGAATCACCATAAGCAAAAGAGACAAACCCAGTATGTCTCAAGCTCATGGCACCCATCTAAGTATCAACCTGGCTCTGGAATTCAAGGCACCAGGACTTGATGATATCCTTACCACATTCACAGATGTCTAGATAATATGGGAAGATAAGGGAAGATAGGAAATAGAGTGAAAATTTATGGAGTAGGGAGCAACCTCAACAATAACAGAACAGGCTCTGTCTTTCCTTCTCTCTTCCTCTTTCAATAGGCCTTTCTTTCTGTACAAAGTGCATGCACTTATACTGGGAAGAAGCCAGACCACAGAGCAAACTAGAAAAATTTTGCTGAAGTCACTTTTGCTTATTCCTGAAGTTCTGAAACCCATTGGGATGCCTCACATCTAGGATAGTTATACTCCTACCTCTGAAAAACTACATGACTGCAACACTGGGAAGCCATTTGTGGTCCATGCTGTAACATGTGAGGCTGGCTCAGGCTCCAAGAACACAGGGACATTCCTGATGACTAACATTTGATGCTTACCAATGTTGCATCTTCTAAGAGCTAGAATCAGGATATGTACAATTTAAAAGAGTTCATCTTTGCTCTCATAAAAGGAAATAAGTGGAATGCATAAAATACTACTTGTACAATTTCACATACCATTGTAAATTGCATCAGAGGCATTGCATATCTACACAGAAAAGTTGATGATGAAGTATTTCTTACAGTTACTGCCAAATATTAAAAAGAAGACAATAAAAAAAAAAAAAAAAAAAGTGAATGTTACAAAACTAAATAATCAAAATCAGGAAATGCTGTAATTGAGTACCCTCAATAGTCAAATGGTGAAATAATCTCAAGAAAGCAAGCACGAGAAGTTTAATTTTATGATAGTGATATATCATCAGTAGTTGGCATGGGGGATAAAACTGTTCTACTTGAATAAAACATAAATTATGCTTGTTACTTATTAAGGAAAAGCAGTAGAGGCACTATGTTATTAATATGAAGTTTAAATAATTATTTCTTTTTGTTACCTTTGAAACAGCAAGAAACAAAAAGCAGAATGCTAAATGCTATTTGAATGTGTTTGTGGAAGCTCTTTGAAAAATAAATTAATACAGAAAGAATAACAGAATGTTTAAAAATTTCCTAGTTGTTAATTGCCATCTGCTTTTTTGTGTACTGCTGGAGTTTAGTTATGCATCCATAGCAGGAGATCATTTGAAAATGTCTTAGTCATGGTAGAAACTATGCATTAAGAGATGAACCCATTAAATTTGATGACACATTAGCTGCAGCATGAGTACTGTCATTCATTTCACAGGCAAAAAGAAAGAAGGATCCATACTCTTACCAGGTACCCATGTAGCTTTGGGAAATGTTTAACTCAGGAGTTCAAATGTCACTTCTTCCAACTGCAATTCCCATGGAATTTGTTGCCTTTCTCATTGACTTAGGCCTTGCGCCCTGAAGTAGATGACATTTAGGAAAGATTTTTCTTCTTCCCTCCATTTAAAAAAAAAAATCAAACAAAATCATAGTAGCCAACACCTTATGGAAGTCCACTGTAAACCCCAAAATTCTAACATTATATCATTCCCAGTCTTAGCCACTGAGCTAGCAAAGCAGGTTTTGTCATTCTCCCTCTATCTAGATCGAAAGGTGAAGTCCATGATTTTTCTTTAAACACTCTCTAGAGTGTGATTAGTTTCTCCAAAGAAATAATTTTCCTTTTCCATTTCTCAATGGATAACAGAAGGAAGAATGTATCTCATCTACATCAAATAAGCATCCTAATGCAGATTTGTACTAGTCTTAGAAAACCAAACCCAGGAACTTTCCAAAGACATGAAGTGTTTGTCAGTCATATGCATTGATCTGCAGACAATAAAATAAGATCACAATTAAACAATGAGTTTAACTCTGAGCACACTAGAGTTTTGGTACACAAGTATATATTTATTTTACATGTGCATGTATATTGTTATATGTATGTATATCTTATGTGTATATGTATATCTTCTACAACGATACACATATAGTAGTAGAATGAAAGAAAAACATTATAAGATTCTGATATACAGTTTTGCTTAACACTGTGTTTTGGACTTTTAAAAAAAAAAAAAAAAAAAAAAAAAATTTTGCAGAGAATAGCCCAAGCTATTGTACTTATGAAGGATAGAAGAACAGCATGAAATGTAGACAATTTTTGGAGTTGTATTAATTTAGGGACTAGAAAGCTTTTTATTTTTTCATACTTTCTAGGTCAGTGTCTGTATCACTAACTTCTCTCACTCCCTTTTGCTTATTATTTTTTTTTAAGTGCTTGCATTTTTACTTCAACAATACTGCAGGAAAATATTCTGATGAACTACTCTGCTACTAAAATAATAGTTCTAGAAAGAAAGAAAGAAACAAATCTCTTTCTTCCTTTTTCTTAAATGTTGGTTTGTCTTCGATTTATGTCACAACCGCTTTCATTTGTTTTCCATGCAGATTGATGGGGTTTCATGGAGATTGACATGATTTATCGACAGCTTTTGGCATCTCCAGTACAAAGTGCGCAATTCTGGGACACACTGCAACTTCTCATCTGGAAGCTGCATGTCCATTCCTGCCTGTGACAATGTTATACACTCATGTTATAAGTACATATTACATTAATGATGATGTTCTTAAATATTACATCCCAAGCAACATCTCTGAGCCACTCTTTATAAATTTCTAAAATGAGAAACCAAACATGTATGAACAAAATACAAAAATATGACTTCTTTGAGCTTAAAAAAAAATCTTTATTGGATAGATATGTCTGTACCATTCATTCTGGTTTTACTTCTGAAAATATTACTCTTGACTACTGTCAAATGATGATATTATTGACATATTTATCCAGTTCAAATGAACCCTTAATAAGATGGTATGATTATTTTTCATTAATATTATCTGAGTCTATTGGACATCTCATGAGACACAAAAATGTGGAAGTTAGCAAAAGAATTATATTTTATATTTTGTTTTTTTGTAATTAAGAGAGTTTAACCTTAAAAGTGTTTTATCTGTTTTTCTTCATCCTTTCTTGCAACCAGAATCTTTATCTTCTCATTTGAGACAAAATACATGGAAAACCAAGTTTGAGTCCTCAGTTTCATTATGACAGTAAACTTTGCACATGATGTATTTTCACATTCTTCCAAACCATACTATAGAAAATTTTGTAAGTAAGTAAATAAATAAGGATGATTATACCAAAAGTTGCAAAAGTTTTGTATAAAGTATAGCCAGTGTGCCTTATAATATAAAATCAAAGAATGTTGTAAATACACTAAAAACCTCACAAAGTCAGTGTCATCTAGTAAAAAAACTTGAAAAATAATGCAATATCTTGTCACCTTACTTTTTTCACAAGTTCATAAGTCTTTATAGTTTCTTCAATATTTTTAATGTAATAATGTAAAACTGAAAGCACTCAAAAGTGCTCTCTTGGGACTCATTCCAAGCCCTTTTTATTTTTTCTTTTTTATCATTCAGTCTTTCTGAAGCCTCTGGGGCAACCACTTTAAAACAATCTGTGGTGGTGTGATTTATATTTATATATCTAATGAAGCCTATTTTATAATTATTATTTCTGATTTAATTTAAATAACTCCCTATCTGTTATCCTGGTAGGGATAGCCAAGGGAAATTGTTGTATACTTTACTATTAATTGAAAATCTGTGGTTGGTTGAAATACACAATAATGTGTCTTGGCAACAGCAGGTTTTTCTCTTTTGCATCTATGTTCTTCTCTTTGTATATTTTATCACTTCTTTCACACAGTGATAAACAAATAAACTCTGTTTAAGTACAGTTCAAAAACGTAAAGGATTATATTTGCAAGTGATGGAAGCAAGAAAC
This sequence comes from Todiramphus chloris collaris, assembly GCA_025345505.1. Lineage (NCBI taxonomy): Eukaryota > Metazoa > Chordata > Aves > Coraciiformes > Alcedinidae > Todiramphus > Todiramphus chloris. The sequence goes on from JANVCC010000319.1 coordinate 2,117,685, forward strand.
ATTTGCAGCAGTCAAAGCTGTATGCAAATGGATTATGAAAGTAAGTCAGCGTAGGAAATATGTAGCACTAGCACATTTAGTTAGGCGACAGAATGAAGAAAAGTTATTTTATTATTCACAGAAAGAGGAAAATAGAAATTTTTTTATAAGGTTGACCACAAAAATGGGAAAAAACGAGATTAAAAAAAGATCCTTAATCAATTTTCCTGGCTTATGCTAACTCATTGGCACTGTATCATGAGGTTATTTTGGCTATCCAGATACAGCTGGGTATTAGTACGTCCACAGATAGATACATGCACAAAAGTAAGACCACTCATTGTTCCACAAATTAGTCATTGGTAGGAAGATAAAACCTGTGTTCTATTAAGCATTGTAAATGTTAGAAAACACAGTGAAAGAATTCAGAAGACATTTTTTTGACTGTATGAAGGAAAGGTATCACAGGATGCATGAACCAAGCAGCACTCCTTAGTCCACGCCAGTGGATTTGCAATTCTTTCATTAAACATCAACTATTACTTTGAAAATGCTTCACGATACTTATCACAACTTCAACATTAAGCAATCAAATATATGTACAGGACAACCAGGTGATTAAGCCCAATCAGCATGGGCTTATGAAAGGCAGGTCCTGCTTGACAAACCTGATTTCCTCCTATGACAACGGGGCCTGCTTAGTGGATGAGGGAAAGGCTGTCAGTATTGTTTACTTGGACTTTAGTAAAGATTTTGACACTGTTTCCCACAGTGTTCTCCTGGAGAAACTGGTTGTTCATGGCTTGGATAGGCATATGCTTCACTGGATGAAAAAATGTCTGGATAAAAAGCACCCACAGGTGGACCACAAATAGCTCTAGGATAAATTGGATTGTAAGTAGAGGAACATTTTTTCAGTGTTTTCTCACTTGCTCAGATAAATATGCTATGGTCATCCAAAAGAAAATGCCTAAGCACAACCCACTGCCTATCTTCTTAGATCTTTTTACTTCAAATAGGCAGCAGTGCCAAAGAGGGGATAGACACAGATCTCTGTGAATAAAAATTGTTTTAACTTTGCTAGGAATGATAAACAAAGCAAGATGTGTTGGCAACAGCAATAAATGTGTATAGACTCTCTATGAATTTTGAAATGGAAGACAGATGGGCCAGTGCAGTCATTTCCACAGACATATTACCTTTACTTATTCTCTGCCCCTCCTACCTTTGAAAACTTCATCCTAAAAAGAGTGGTCTTATTAACATGGTAACACACTGGTTTTCAGAGAATGTTGGTCAGATAAGCTATCTCTTCCGCTTGAGTCCTGTGAAAAAGCTCCCACTTGAGGTTCACTGGGGAATGTTATATAAAAGCTGATTTTGCCAAAACTACTCTCCCAATAAAGGATTTCAGACCTAATCCAGCAATGAACAGTGTAGCATTTATTCTAAGATTGAACATTTGCTGACCAAAACCTATGTACGTACATGTTCAATCTAGTGACAGTTTTCTTGATAGAAACAATACTGAAGAGGATAAGAGTAATAACTTGGGTCATTAATTTCTCTAGACACTTCTTCTTCAAATCTATTTTAAAGAAAAAACAGAATCATTAAAAATTAGAAAACTAGAATTTACAGATTCACTTGACACAGGTAAAAAATTAGAATTATTTCAATGCAAGGACTTTTAGTTTATAATAACGATGGTAAATGCACAGTCGAAATAATTACTAATTTTTAAAGCAAGAAATGCTTAGCAGAACTAGGAAGCAAAGACAAATATACAGCAATAATTTGAAACACATGGAAACAACCTAGAAAGGGACAGGAGTGAAACTCAAACCATGAATTGTGATGCATTATTATATAAATGAATTTGCAGAGTAAGTTACTTGAAAAACTAACAGTGAAATCTAATTGAAGTATAGGAAACATCCTATTAAGGGTCAACATTTGCTCTGTGCTGTTTGGAACACTATATAGAGCTCTGGGCACCTCCATATCATGAAAATATTGATAAACTAGAGGGAGTGCAGAAAATAGCAGCAAAAATAGTCAGGGAAGAAGAACTGCCATGTGAGAAAAGATTTACTCATTGAGGAGCAAGTATTAGGAGTGCATAAAGAAGTGTGCAGCCAGTTCCTGTGGTGAAATTTATTTTTTAACCTCTTAGAAATTTAGATAGAAAACTAGCCTTGTATGAAAATAAACACAGTTTTTCTGAAGATCACTGAGGTCAGTTGGGTTTTTTTTTTCAAATTTACAAAAAGATTTTTTTTCATTACAAGTTGTCAGTTACATGAACATGATATTACAGACCTCAGTTGCCATGTCATGTTTTGAGTTGTCCCCTTGTTTTTAACAACCATAGCAAAGCAACCATATTAAAGTCTTGCTAGGACTGCTGGCAACAACTTCTGTATTTGCTTTGCTATTGCTTTCTGGTTTGAAGATTCTCTGGGGCTTCTTTTAGGAGCTTAAGTACCTACATTTTCTATTGTCAGGCTTTGGTAAGGGAAAGGTACAAGTTGGAGAAATGCCATTTCCTTGTTTCAGGAAAATAGTTATCACTGACAAAGTCACAGAACTTAATAAAAGCACCACTTCCCCTCAAACTCTTCAGTAAGATGATGACAGTGTATCATAGTGGTAAACGGATAATCAATAGTTTCTCCCACACTGGTGCTTGTCTGGAAAAGGAGCCTCTCCAAGTTGTCCTAGCTATGTGAATGAGAGAGCTGCAGGGAAAAGAAGCACAGAAACAGAGATCTGAAGCTGACATTTGAAAAATCTGTGATGGATCATGTCCTCCTAATATTAGATGGGGAATTGCTACAGAAACACATAAGAGAGTTTGTGTTCACCTGCTTCTTTAATTCTCATAAAAGCTATGGCAAAGCACCTGGAAAATTACAAATTTTGACTAGTGGTACTGGGATTCTATTTTAAAAAGACTAGGTTTCAAAGTGTCTCGTTTCCAAAAAGATTTCTTTATTGCCTTTGCCATGGGTATTTATATTCCTCTTAGACGTACCTGCATATACCTTCTGACACACCTATACGCTATTTGGTAAAACAGAATGAAGAACAAAACCTCCTGCTTAACTGCTTCTTGTGTTCTATAGGTGATGAGCAAGAGACTGTTATCATCAATGCATGAAGAACTGACAGACAGGGAATAAACAGAGGACTTAACAGGCGGCCTAAAGTAAGATTGCCTGAAGCATGAGGGTGAGAAAATTGAAGGTCTTCACTAAATTTCTGGAAAATATATCTTTCTGATTTCAAAGCTAGTGGTAATGCTGTTCACAACTAGGGAAAAGATGTGCTTGCCAGGCTTCTACAAGAACTTAATAAGTTATAACTACCATTGACTTTTGCTCTGCTGTTTTGCTTCCTGCAGGAAAACATTCCTGTGGGGAGAATACTCACCAGAGGACTGGCTCCTTGTATTACCAGTGTGCAAAGAGATTGACCTAGTCAACTTTAGAAGGACCTTTAAGACTCTTGTTACTTCTTGATCTGTCTGAAGAATATATTAGTCTGATCAGTCTAGAGCACCTTATTGATCATTATTCCTTCAGGAGTGAAATACTCTGTTTATCAGGTCACTCTGTGCTGGCTTAGTTAATAGGCAAGAATAAGAAATAAAACAATAATTTTCCTTGATGAAAAAAATCCAAAACCAATACTAAAACCAAACCAATCCCCCAGGCAAGCATAAAACAAAAAAGAAGTAAACAAAAAAAAAACCATGAGTAAAAAAAAAATCAATAAATAAATACTAAATTATTCTAACTAGTCAGGGTTATTTTGGTTGCTTCTAGCACAGTTTGTGCTTGTAACAGTTCACAAAGTTTGTGACTCAGCCTTCCCCCTCTTCCAAGGCATATCCTTCATGCCCACAAGATTTCTTTCAATTGCTTCTTTCGTACTGCATATGTTTCTAAAGGCCAGTGTTCTCTCTTGAGAGTAGGAAATGTAAGATGGGTGGACAGGACTGAGTTACTATATACATCTCTCCATTTCCAAGCTGTGGTCTCCATTCATATTTATTTACTCCTTTATAAGTGTTTACATTTCATGGTGATTGAGCACTTGGGATGTCATATGGAGTAAGACAAAACTGAATTATTTTCTTCTCACCTTTCTCCTATTTCTACTAGATTGTCTAATTTGCACATGATTTTTAAAAAGGTGACATCTATTCTTCTCCTTTTTATGAATATCTACCAATATTATATATTGGAAATATTGAAATTAGAGCTACAAGGTGATATTACAAGGATTTTAAAACATTTGTTTTTAAATTAAGGAAAACTGAAATTCAGCTCTGAAAGTCCACAGTCAATTTACAAAAGGAGTGTAGGTATTCATGGGTATGGAATCCTGTACTTCTGGAAGTTTACATGGTAGCAGACAAATTTTGATTGAGAAGAACCTTGGTCTGTATGACAAATCAGATTCTTAAAACTTATTTGTTCATGATGGTAAAGTGGACAGTCAGACATTTATGAAAATTCAATAAAATACAGCTGCTTCTTGAGAGGTCATATATTATGCCAAAACTTTAAAAATCATTTCAAGCTTCAGTTAACTGAATTTTAAAAATAAAAAGAATAATCAATTCTCAAATGAGCCAGTGATTTAAATTAAAATTATATAATCCCTTGATTAAAAAAAAAACAGAACTCCCAAAAATATTTTCCCCTACTTTTACCCATGCCATATCAGTGAGTCTTCCTTTCTAATCCGGCACAAAACAAGTTCCAATATTTATTACTATTTTACTTTTTTTTTATTTGTTTGCTTTTTAATCCCATTTTCTAACTATTGTCTGTTCCAACATGATATTTTCCGAAAAATGCCTGCTAGAAAGTTTAGACATGGTAGCTCAACTGTAAACTTCTGGGGACATGCACATTGTATTATGCTTGGCTTAGAATGAACAACTCCTGCTAGATTCAGCAAAAATAAAGCACAATGACCTCTTCAGCTGGGCACTTCAGCAGCTGGTCTATAACTTAAGCAGAGTTTTGCTTTACGCTTTCTAAACTGTCCAGGGAATTGAATAGACAACATATAAAAATATGACAGGAAGATGATGGATTATGGGTCATAAGTCTCATTTCAGCCATACAAATAAAACATCATGCTTGTGTGTTATGATAATACATTCAGTGGGTAGAAATTAGCAGATGTTGATTGCATTCTAGTGTGCACTGCATACCAAAAATCACAGAGGAATGTTTAAAAGATTGTAAAGAGGCTATACCATTGGATGCCTGTAAAGCAGAGTTAAAGTAGCAAAACCACAGGAAAGACAGTTTGGTGCTTGTCTGGATTTGGTTTAATCGTTCCTCACTGCCAAATGCAGTCATTAAAGTGTAACAACAATTGTGTGCATTTTAGCTTAATGCTTTTTCTGCCCATTCCTAAGTAATACTTTATAGCTGTCAAAACATAAGGTTGTGGCAGACTCTTAAAATGAAACTTCATGACAAACTTAGGAAAATAAGTATGAATGAAACTTTGTAGTTCAGTGCCATTCAGAATTCTATAAATTATCCAATGTAACATATAAAAGCACCAAGTTTTGGCCCTGCTCAGTTACAACTTGGAACATGCTTTTATACATAATACATATATGTACACAAAGAGAAATGCAGTTTCATACAAGAATACCTCTTTAAAGATTCATACGTGAAAGATAGATTTAGTTTTTTAAAAGAAAGTCTTGAGTGTACAGCATGTGTTGAAATCTACCTTAGCCCTTTTTCCAGTCAGGTATCATTTGTTTTCAGGACCCTAGGAATGTTGTCAATCTTAGAATTCTATCATAATTCACTGAATTATAAAATTCCTTGTTTTCATATGGGGCTATGTGCAATAACTTTTGTCCTTGGTTAAACCCAGACTTAGTGACAAAAACTAATGGGTGTGCTCTCTGTTTTCATTAACAAATTGATAATATAATATAACCTTTAATATTTGGCCTCTTCTCAGTCATATAACTAGGTCATCTGTAAAAGCATTATCTGCCATAGATTCATTTAAAAGTGGATTTAGAAATTTAGTCCAATTCAATCAGATAATCATGAGCTAATATATGTAGCGAAGATTACATTGTAAATGTAGATATTATATTGAATTTGTATGTACTTTCTGGAAATATAGGAATTCTATGAAAAAATGCACAAATTATTGTAATGTAGAATAAAGATTCTATGCATTTGTGCTGACAATTTTACCCCATTGCATTCCTCAGAGTGAGTGGCAGCCCACAGTAGGCTGTGTTCTGAGGTCTAACAGCCTAGTTTAGATTTGCCCTTGTTCTAATCTTTGTTTCATGGCCATGGCTATTGTAGGCTTGACTTATGGTGGAAGAAAGTCACTTGACAGATAAGAAGTCCATGAGTGGTCATTGCATGTAATACATTGTAACATGAAGGCCTATTCTACCAGTTTCACAACATGATTTACAACAAAATTAGCAAAACCAGATGGTGACTGTACATCTCCATTAATTCTTTCACTTTTAGTGGTGGATCAGCATAGACTTCCTCAAAGGGTAAACTATAAGGAAAAAAAAAAAATATATATATATATATAGGAAAAGGGTTAACTCTAAGAATATATATAACCATCTATAGCTAAATGGATGGTTATTAACAGTAAAGGCTTACTTTAATTGTAAATCCCAGAAAAACTCAATCACTTTTGATGGGTACATTTTATTTTCAAATGTCAGCTTGAATATTTTCCCATTGCTTCCAGTGAAACAATTCGGTGGAAAGTATTAGGACATTTTGTTTTAGTATTATCATTCACTTGAGATAGCAGACAAAAGTTATAGGAATATGTGAGTGCTTCAGGTCTTGTGATATTTCCATTTTTCAATACTTTGAAACCACCAAATATATTTAGTAACACATTTTAGTTATTTCAAGTATCTACAAATTGTACCTACCCATTATAAAATGAGCTTGTGTTAAACTGGGAAGATTGCAGCAACTTCTCTTAAAGTCTGAACAGTGATTATGGGAGTTTGTGCATTGTTTATCCATTTGCAGTCTTAGGTTGTATTAGGGTCACCATATTTTTCTACTACCTGCAAAATCATTGGCAGCATGGAGGATCTGGCTGGGTTTGCTATTCTTTTACTTTTTCAATACAAGTACAGGAATCAATCCAATGAAATTTAGAGAAGTCATGTTCAAATCACACAATGTGATGTGCAATTGATTTGTAGAATTCCTTGCCAAAGGACACTACAGGTTTCAAGGACAGGATTCCAAGGGCAGTAGATGAATTTCGTGGAAGAACTGTGTTGAGGATTGCTAATAGAGAGAAGCCATATTTGTCTCAGAATGGCTACAAGTAGTCCAGAACATGAAGTCTACTCAGGAGAAATAGTATGCCTCTTTTTTTTTCTGTTCCTATTCTTGTGAAGGCATACGTTTTTGGTCATTGCTGGAGTAAGAATTCTCCTTCAGGTGTACTTCTGGTCTGATTTGGTAGAGTCATTCTTTAAACAATTTTCTGGTTTTCATTTGACCTAGACCATTTTCTCAACACCATACTTCCGAAATGATTGATTCATAGGAGAAACTTTTTCAGTACACAGAGTTTTCTGTTCATTGTCCTAACAAGTTAATATGCATGCTATGCTGTTCTTTGGAGAACTGCCGAGCATATTCCGATCTTATGGTAAGCACTGAGACGAGGTATATACAGACTGATGCTTTGTGCCTCTACCCAAAATACCTTTTCCTGATTTGTTGCGGATGCATCTACTTCAAAGTCGATATTTCCACAGCAGAATAATGTTGTAAAATGAACAAACATTTTAATACATAAATAAAATCAAACTGCAAATACAGTTGTGAAATTTTAATGGTTATCAGTTTTGCATATTTTGTACTATGCTATTAATAGTAACTTGAAATTTGTTAGGTTTGCATATGTTTTGAAGATTAAAACTATTAGAGCTCTGTTTAAATCTTATGGAATTACAAATGAAAAAAGGAAAAAATCTATTAAATGTCATAAGCTTTCAGAATCTTTTCTATAATTCCTTATTTTGAATCATTTTTATTATGGAAGTCAGACCCAATGACACGCACTATGCTCTATCTCACAGTTGACAATACAGTGCCATCAAAATCATAATTGTTAAAAAAAAGAAAGATTAAACATCTTACTCTACAAGTAATACATAATGTCATATACCTATTACTAAGAAGGCCCATCTTCTATGACCAAAGAGAATAACCTGATTTGAACTAGAAGAACTGAATAGAATTGTTAAACAATCCTTTGCATTTTAAGCAACACTTAATTAGAAACACACTTTAACCACCAAAATGATAAAAATCCAAGAGATTTAAATTTGAGTGTCAATTATCATAAAATTCATCATTGTAATTCTTATTAAAACTCAGTGTTTAGATAGGTAATGATTTTATAATATGGCAATTTGCATAAGGAGCCCTGAGATGGCTTATTATTTCAATCCTACACAATTACAATTCTAGCTCCATACATCAGAGCTCTTAGCAATGTAAAATCACTGTGCTAATTAATAAGCCATTTACTGACTGCAGCTAGTTATGGTGGTCCTGCAGCTGACCTTACGGAAGATGAGCCATCTCTGAAGTGCCTGTGTGTAACTACAAACATAATGATGTGCCAGGAGGGAATCATTAAAAATAATTTACACAAGCCTTCATTTACAAGATCTTTTGATAGCATGCTTCCCTGGTGTTTAGATCCACAGTGCAACCCCTACCATTTGGAAAGTGCCAAGCAGGAGAGTGAACGAGGATACCTAAGTGGTTAATTAAGAGCCATTCGGACGCCACAAGAGCCTCCTGAAAAATCCCTCTGATGTCTGCTGTGTCAAATGTCTCTCACAGGCAAAACCACAAGAGGTAGCTGCCACAGCAGGCTAATTATTGGGGACCAGGAGCAGCTGAGAATGGTCTGTCAGCAAGTGCTTGCTGTGAGCACCCAAGCCCAGGACTGAGCAGAACATGCTTTTGTGTCATTGAACTTGAGAGAAACAGTGGAAATAAGACACTGTGAAAATAAAAAGTGATTGAATAAGCCATAAAAGTGTGCAGTTGTAGATGAAATTATTCACTTGTGCTGATTGTTGTCTTTTGTAATTTTTTACACTTTACCATTACCCCATTTTCAATGCATGTTTTAAGACTCATTTTGAATGCTTTTCAGAAAACAATAACTTACAAAGGCCTTATAAGGACTAACAAAGATTCAAAACATCAAAGATAATTTTCGTATTATAAAAATAATTTCAAACTGCACAAAAAGAATCAAAAAGAATTATTTTTTAAGAAAAAGAAATTATACACATCATAAGTCTACAGGAGAAAATGCAAATATACACATAAACCAGTCTTCTAATTTCAGTATATTCAGAAAAACTAAGAAGACTAAAAGAATACTCCAGTGCCTTCCACACAGTAAATAGAAATGACCATCATGAAAACATGCAACTCATTTTTTACTTCTCCATCAACCAAGCCCTTTCAAGGAGGAGGAACAGAGCTGTTTCCTTGTGTGGCATTTTATTCATTTAATATCATTTAATTAGTTTGCTGAACTACAGGACATTTTCCAAACCTGCATGGTGGGTATGTTTTCTTTTTGCCAGCTTGTTTGTTCATTGTGCAGATTAGAACAAGTGGTTCATACTCTTAAGGTACAGTGTCCAAGCCTGTCTGATACCTTTTATTTTCTGAGGTGCCTTGCACAAGTGTTATGTGAGAAAGCAGCATGAGCATATTTCTTGTGTCATCTTTGCTAGTGCATTGTGGCTGAGTGCCAAGATTGGTAACTGTAAGAATTTACTAATGGTGGAAGCAGTGCTATAGTTGCTCTATGCCTGTGTTTGCATGTCTGCAAGTATTCAGGAGAAAGAGAGAAAGAGGAACCCACTGTGTGTTTAGCATCTTATTGATGATACTGACAGGGTTTACAAGTTTGCATGTGTGATTTTGTTGAACTATAGCCCATTTTGACAACTTGTCTGCTGTAGCAAAAGGACAATTTTCTTTTCTTGATGGAAACCACCTCCTTCGTGATCTCTGTGATGTTTAATTTGAAATATACTAAACTTACTTTGCCTCATTTTTAAAAGAGCTATATAAATAAATTCTCAAGAATTAGAAAATATATACCCATTTCATTTATAACCATGTCCATTTGCAGAAGGAAAATATAATTTTTCTAGTAACACTACATGTTTCTCAAAGGCATAAAAGAGATGGCTTGCTTTCTATAATTCTCAGATCACTTTGCATAAATGAAGTGAGTAGAATTCACCTCTTCTTGCTACAAGTAAGACACATTGTTCAGGGCAATAATGTGGCCTCCTTCTGTAATCAGAGTAGAGAGACAGCTTCAAAAGGGAGGTGGGTTCAGGCCAGCCACATTACACATGTGTCATTAAAGACAAGTCAATTTCTCATGACAGAGTGGAAATCAGTAGCCTGATTGGTCCCTTAATTTTTTAAGTGGTTAAAATTCTACTTTCCTATAGTTTGTCTACGGTCTGTAAAAGTGAGAAATGCAGACAAATTTCACAAAGCAGGAGACCAAGACACGAAGGAAAAGTTGAAGAAACAGTGCTATGTATGCAGACTAGATCCTGATAATTTCCAGGCTCAACTTGATTCAGTCATTTTTTTCTGTATGCACATTAAGAGATGCAAGTTTACCTGCAATTGCATGAAAAGGATCTTACAGAGCTAGAAGATTTAATTTGATAAATAGTTGCACTCATTGGGTTATTCAAGACACAGAACTTTTTAGAGACACCAATATGGTTAAAAGCTAAATGCCTTTTTTTTAAAGGGACAACAGTCAGCATGTCACATAAATGATATTGCTCATCTAGGGGAGCTAAGTGATGGCCACCTATGAATAAGAAAGAGAGATGAAAAAGACAGCACATGGCACTGTCATGACAAATATAATAAACAGAAGTTTACATCCTTCCATATCTCTGTGGCTAACTTTGGTTTTAGTATTTTGAGTCTTTGTTCTTACTGCATCTCAGAGTATATTAACAATGAAAAGAGGAGAAGCGTAAAGAGAGAAAAAATTGTTTGATGGTGAAGGAACAGATATTTTCTTTGGCTCATAATTGTAGCAGCATTATAAAAAGGACCTATAAAAGGATCAGCCATTTCTACTGATATACTGTTGATCCCCCAAAATGGACAATATTTCCACACTTGAATTTATAGACACATAAGCTTTTGAAAGGAAAAGGGAAAATTCATGCTTCCAATTTAACAATACTGATTTTAAGGTTAAAATTTTGTCTTTTAAAGGCCAGTTCTGCTTGTCTTTATCTTATGTCTTTGTCTGCTTATGTCTTTATCATACACATAATCCCACAGAAGCCAGGAGAGGTGCTCTCGAGAGTGAGGGAAATCCCATACAGGCTTAACTTTGTGCTTAATGCCAGACCAGATGTTGTTCTGATTAAAATCAGTAATAAAAATTCTTGTTACTCTGAATGATGCAAGATGAGACCAGTTGTGAAGTGTTAGTGAACCTTTCTCCATTCTGCTGGATTTCCACATATTGTAGATCAGGGCCTACATTACCTAACTTCATCCTGGCCCCAAGTGTGAAGCCATTCCCTGGGGAAAATCTCCACTGAAATCACTAATATACCTGCTTGGAAAAGGATTGCAAGAGCAGATGTTAGAGTTTGCCTTGAGGAATATCTAACATATTTGAGCATTCACAACATGTAGTGAGATGGAAAGATAACACCATGAAAAAAAAATTCCTTTTTTAAGTGCCTACTCTTCACTGTGTTTGGGTTATCTTATTTAAGAGGAGATGTATTTCCTGAAGATCATCACCTATAAAGGGAATCTGTGACTGCACACCACCATGACTTTAGGGAGAAGGGATTACCTTTGTGCAGTCTTTTTTTTTTTTAATATGTGTACAACGAAGTAAAACAATTTTATCTTCTTTCATCCCTGCCTTTTTTTTCTTCCTTTTTTTTAAAGAAACTCAGTTTCACATATCCAAAAGGTAATAAATGTTTATTACATATATGTTAAACAAACACTATCTATTTGTAAAAATATAGAATAATCTTGCTGGTTTAACATGCCTGTGACAGGAAACCTTTATTTTATTTTATTTTATTTTATGTAATTAGTATTCAATTCAGGTTTTTTTAACGAGATGAAAATTAAGGTTCCTACATTTAATATCATGTTTTCAAGCTTGCCATGCTCCAGGAATTCTAGTGAATAAATGCTCCCAATGGACTGACAGAAAACACTTCCTTGAAGAGGTCCATGAAATAGTGTTTTAAAGCATCCCTGTATCCACTACCTGAAATTTGAAAAGACAGACAGTCAAAGGTGGCTTTGTGTAGTCAAGAATCTTTTCTGGACTTGATAGAGCTTTATCCAGCATACAGTTATTAGAAGAACAAATTGTGCAATTGTTCAGTCAGTTGACATACAGGAATTTAACAGATATCCTAAAGGTAAAGTACATGTTTTCAACTTCTCTAGTGCTAGTTCAGCTTAAGGAACAAACCCAAACAAAACTTCATTCTAAGTATCTAGAATTAAGCAACAGAGAGTTAATACAATAAGTCCTAACCTGAGTTGTATATATCTGAAGCTTAAGTATGAAACATATATGATACAACATAAAATATTTTTCTCCTATTTTTTCCCCTTCAAAACTTCACAAATACATATGATGTGGCTGAACAGAAAGGTGATCTTAATCACTTGAGAAAGTTAAACATGTTCTTGTCTCCTGCTAAATATAAACAAGACTTCATTTTCTTGTTCACTGTATTCTATAACAGTTATTTTCACTGAGTTTCTGAAGAACTGATCAGCCCTTTTCATTTATAGCAAATGCTTTTCTTCATTGTTCTTCAATACATGCAGTAACTTTTCAAATTGTTTTAGTCAAAAACCAAACATTTGAAATGGCAAAATCTTTGTCCTTGTGTTTTTAAATATTTCAACAGAATGCAGCAACCTTT
>JANVCC010000319.1:2135732-2292222 GCA_025345505.1 Todiramphus chloris collaris
TTTTTTATTTGTGTGAATAATTGTAGCAATTATCAGGGTTACAGAAGACGGCTTTTCATTTATATATAAGTTCAACTAGGATATGAGTAAGCACAGCAGATTTATTACATAAAGGTATCTCAGACTTGATTCAAAAGAATGATCATAATTGTCAGGGGACATGTTCTCCTCACAATATTATCAGCAGTGCACTTGTGTCTTATAAGTTTAGTCTGCAGTAACTGTAACCTTAAATTAAAGTAAGTTTTATACAAGGCCAATGTGGTGGCTTCTCCTTTTGAAACACTACCCGTGTGTGGCATTCTGTTACAAAGTTTGTTTAGAAAACAAAAAGAAACCCTACCAATCAATTATTAAAAGTTCACTATAGCAGTAGCAGAATACTTTTCATTTTAGAGTGGAAACTGTCAAGACTGACCTCAAAGTAAATTACTACAAGAAGGCATCTGTTAATAGCACATATGCACAGCAGGTATAATCATAGCCGGGGCTGCCCTAGTCCTTCCTTATGCACCGAGGACTTAACAAATAGAATGCAAAGACATGAATACATTAAGATATTTAAAAATCCTCCCTGTGCCCTGCATTAAATATGACCAATTCTTTCAGAAAAGGTGTGCTGATATATGAAATAATACCAGCTTTTTATTCTATTTTGTTGATCAGGGAGCATTTTCTAAATCTTTCCAATTGTGGCCACCCCTTCTACTTTTGAAAGCGCAGTAGCACCCTTGTTTGAACAGACCATCTTTCTTATAGGATAAAAGGGTTACTAAGTCTTCATAACCTGTCAATCCTGAGGGGTTTTCCCCAGGAAAACTGGTAATAGTGCCTTATTATTTTGAATTGTGAGTTGGTTTAGGGGATGAAGATGGAAGTCCACTCAGGCCTGAGAGAGCAGCTTGTCAGAATAATTTCATCGGCATTTTTATTCTGTCTGGAATCAGAATATCAGGAATGAGCAGCATCTAGTTTTTATATGGTTCATACTGCAGCCTGCTTGCTCTGCCGCATTCATTTGTTTTGGGTTTTTTTTTTGTTGTTTTGTTTTTTTAAGAAAAGAATTAACTGAGAGTGTTTATTCCTTCTCTTCCTTTTCTCAGGCACCATGTTGACTTTTTCCAAAATCTAGTATAGAAAAACAGGCATTATGCTAATAAACTCAAACTTACATTCCTTTGCTCTCTACCTTCCAAGACAAATATCATACCGACAAGATAGGTACAATGCATCTATAATTGAATTAGCCTTGGAAGCAATTTGCCTGCATGGTACACTTGTAATATTCTTCCCAGAATAAATTTTTAACCATTTGATAATTAGCTTAGCCATACCTGTGACAACGAGTAAATTGTAAAACACCAGAACACTATCTTAATTATCCTTTCTAAAGAGACCAAGCAATAATTTGCTTAATCGCAACGAGGGATGAAATAATGTCAGTAATTAAGTAAGAAAGTATTCCCACATGATTATACACTTTTGTAATAATGTAAGAAAAAAGAAAAAAAAGGAATAAGATGAGGCATTAAAAGTGTATATCGTATGATTTCATATAGGATATATGAAAACAGAAAATGAAACTACTGATTACAAATTATTACTAAATTATTAAATAGCCCTTGTAAACATAAACCCGATTTTTAGCTACATAGTTTCTGTAATCCTCATCTCTCCTGTAGTTCTATAACCTTTTGCTGCAAAATTAAATCCAATGCTTCTCCTTTTCCAAAATACAGATAAGGAGACAGCAGTATAGTTATTTAGTGTCACAGATATGGTTTCTTTTCTCTTTCCTTTTTTTTTTTTTTGTTTTGTTTTTTTTTTTTTAAGATATTAAATACAGGTTGTCCTTGTATTCTACAACAGAAAGGAGAGATGATCTTTCCTAGTTGTCCATGTAATTTCAAGAAATGTGTTCGGCTGCTATTGCATGCAACTGTAAATACTTGATAAACAGATTGTGCTCATTTATTTTTACTTCCATTCCTAAAATTAAAGCTAACACCTACTCTCCCTGTCAGCTTAAAATTCAAAAGCAAAATTTCACATTCAATTAATCTTACACTCCTTGATTAATGTAAAAATAATATTTACCTTCACATATCCATTGCATATTATACTGCTGCGTGAATGTAAAAATGTGTCTCAAATCTGAAAATTAAATATTAGATACTACCTACAGCAATGTATTAAGCATGATTGGCTTAGGAAGTGCCAATGAATATGTGACAGAAATTATATGAGCCCACCGTATTTGTTCCTTGAGTATTTTTATTGTGTGGAGTAACAGATGAAAAATATAAGTGTTTGCTAATAGGATTCACATCTTATTATTGGTGCTGATTTGCAGTTTTCCTTAACTCACCATGATTACTTTTTTAGAAGCTTTCACTTTTCCCCAGCTGATCCTCGTCTTGTTAGGCAGCATTAATGACACTTCAGTCATTGTGGCTTTCAAGCAGAGCCCTTCCAGAGTGAACAGAGAGTTGACATTTCCTGACATTTTCCCAACTAATTACAGGACAAATAATTAAGCATGTTCTCGTATGTAACAAATGAAGGCAAAAGCCGTCTGTCAGCGATGTTGATTGATGACACTCTGGGAGACTTTATCTGATGGGTCCTGCCATGCAGTAGAGGGGAAGCAAATTTATTAGAATGAACAATGCAAATTCTGAGTCATCTCATCCAGTTATGCGCCAAAGCA
The DNA here is from genome assembly GCA_025345505.1 of Todiramphus chloris collaris. Lineage (NCBI taxonomy): Eukaryota > Metazoa > Chordata > Aves > Coraciiformes > Alcedinidae > Todiramphus > Todiramphus chloris. Next base: position 2,138,443 of record JANVCC010000319.1, read on the forward strand.
ATATCCATGTCAAGGTGAATGTGACAATGAAAGCAAAATATTTGCATTTTGTGGAGCAGGTTGAAGGGGAAATCAGAGCGAGAAGATGACAGGCCTAATTATTTTGGCTCATACAGGCTAGGACAGCTGTTTCTGGTGTCCTGAACAAGGCTGTCACACAGGTAACTAAATAGGTCTGCATATAAGTCGGTATCCAACACTGTACGGAGATGTCTACCACTAATGACCAACGCTAATGTTACTGCCATCCCTGAAAAACAGTAAATGTGTCACAGTGCACCTTCTGCATGGCAGTCAACATTTCGCTACATAATTACTTGTTAGTGAATTAATTCCTATCTGTCAGTATCTATGCCAGTGTCATTTTTAGACCATTACGAAATTATGCCATCACTATAGCAACTGCAAGCACAGTTAAAAGGCAAAACAGTTCAGATACTCAAGAAAAGTGCCTAGTTAGGCAGAAGACTAATAATGTAAAATTCAAATTGTGATGTTGCTGTCTGCCATCCTAATTTTCTTTATCTTGATTATGCGTTTGATCATTGATCATTAAACAATAATTTAAGGTTTCCAATTTCAATTCATGATTAATATTTAATATAATTAAAACCTCAGCCACAACAGCATCTTTCCTATAAACAGACGCACACAGTGCTGTCATTGCAATTAATTAGGAGCTAAAAAGTGACATGCTCAAAAATGAATCCTAATATCAGAGTTTACATGCAAATAAGAATAACTGATAGCATCAGGCTGTTCTTTTTTCCCCGATTCCTTTGTGGATTGTAAACAATGCCAATCTTAAAATCCAGTATCCTGACTCATTTCATATTTCTTTATTTATTTCTTGTGTGCACTCCATTCATTCAAGGAAAGTCAGGACCCATCTTACCATTATCACTATCACCATCATTTTCTAATGACATGTAAAAAACAGATTTGCTGATATCTGTAACTGCCTTAAATGCATACAAGTCCAAGTTAAATTAAGGAAATTACATATAGTAAAAGTATTTCTTCATTTGTGTCCTCTATGTTATATAAATTTTTGAAGAAAGGAGATCAAATTCTTCTAGAAACTTTCAGCACATATTCATCATGTCAGTCTATGCAATGTGGTGGCTTTTGTTAGAGTGCAAATGTTACAAAGGTGCATTTCAAATGATGTATGACAGCAATACGGTGGCCTAGGCTACTCTGACTCAATGAAAACAGAATGTAGAGAAATAATATAAAATTCAGAAAATCAATAAGAGGCCAAATGTGTAGGTGAGTTTTGTTTTTTATTTTAAGAAAAGAAAAAAAAAAGTGCACCTTATTATTCCATCCTTCTTTAAGCTGATAATGTATTGCACTTTGGTTATCTTTTTCATTATCTAGTTTGAAATAGCTCCCTTATGATAAAATATATATATTTGTAAAAGTTGGGTTTTTTTCTTTTAATGTATCCTCTGTTTGCAGAAGTGATGTTTTAAGAAAGTTAGAATCTATTGTATTCTGTCTTTCTTAACATAGATGTTGTCTTCATTACTACGGCATGTGTTTCTAGCAGGAAAATCAACTTAAAACTGAATCAATCACATGAAATTAAGGGGAATCTTTGCCAGAAGAGAAACACATAATGATGATAATGAAAATGCATAGATCATTAACGTTCTGCACTTAAAGTTACCTGACAAATGCTTTCTCTGGACTAAAAGAAAGACCTTTTCATGGTATGAGAAAGATCATTACTGACTCTTGCCACACTAAGGTATTTCTTTAAGATCTACAAAACAGTCAGTCACCCTTCCTTTCCACTCTCTTAACTTCACACAGACCATTAGCATGATGGAAGTGGATAAACTTTGCAAAAATGTCTAACTGCAGTATTGTTCTAAGAGAGACCACTGCTCTGAAAGTGATGAGAAGATTTAATTTCTGTACTGCTTAACAAGGTTAAAAGAGTTTGGTTCTTGGTTAACACTGACCACTAAATGGATAGGAATCAATAGTCCCTCACTAATGTCACAGCAAGGCAACTCCTTTATTGACCTTTCCATTAACACTAAGCAGCTGAAATGCAAAAAATAAATAGACCAATCATTTTAATTTCTAACACCTACCAAATCAAGTGCTTCATTGGGCTTTTGGTGTTCCTATGCCAGTATCTGTCAGCATTATTTTCTGACCTATCAGATTCCAGAAAACCTCACTTGTGTACAATTTGTTTGGTGATCACATGTACTTAACTGTGCTTCACCCAGGAAGAAGTAAAAATAAAAAAATTGTAGAAATGAAAGAAAAAAACTTTTTATATATCACAGTTACTTGGAACCACTTTTCAGACAAGTAAACAGTGAATTAACTTGATATGGATGATATACAAATTTGATACAAAGAGCCAATGGGAGAGTTTCTGTCTAATGATCCTAGTCAATCTAATTAATGTATTCTGCTACATTACATTTTAAGAAGTGACCATTGTGTAATACACTTTGAAATATGCACAAGCTAATGGGATAAGATACAAAAATTATTATGCTGACAGTAAATCATATTACATTCCTAATAAGCATTAACTAGATAACTAGGTCAAAGCAGTATTATCTTAATTGATTTTTCAAAAGAAACCTGACAGAAAAATGTCAATGCTCGAATATTTCTTCATGCATCATTAAAACAAGATTGGCTTTTAACAAAAGAAGAATCCTTCACAGAATTGATTCTTGCTTCAGGCTGCCTGCAAGTAAGTGTATTACATAAAAATCTATACAGGATATTAAAACAACACCACTCTGCCAGACAGTTACAATTAAAAGCTGACACCCCCACCACAACCATGTGTCTACTACAGTCGCTTGCTAGCAAATGTATTTAAAGTCTTCAGAATCAGTATAAACCATATGTGAAAGTCACTCAGTTTTACTGTTTGAGGGGGGTACAAAAAACAATACATAGAGATTCTAATTAAATAGATATGTTAATAACACCCATTTCATAACTATATAGCAATTATATAAACATGTAAGAAAAATGAAAAAATACTACCTTGGAGCTATAACCATAAATATAAGCTCTGCATTGAACATAAAGAACATCTTAGGGTGGAGAGTGGGAATCATTCTGACATCAGAAATTTCCGATACTCATTGTGAGGTAAATCCAATATGCAGAACAAATAATATACAATAGCAGCAATAGTACAATGCTCAATAGTACAATAGTACAACAATAGACTCACACAATAGGTTTGTTGCAGATGCACATATAGATTGATCAGAGAAAATGGAATGATCCATCTAAACACGAGTAGCTCATAAACCTTGAAGCTGTGAGTTGTAGTACATTTGTGGCTTGGTAGTACATAATGCATTTGTTTTCTCTGGATAATCTCAGTTTATTTGCTTGGATTGTTTAGTTTGTTAAGTTATAAGCATAAAATACACATAATATTTTCTCACTATTTTTAAATGTCTTTTTTTTAATCTATCTTTTATACAAGAACTTTCTTAGAAATATCTAATGTTATTACCACTTACTCAATGCAAAATAACATTTTTTTCCAAAAAAAGCCTTAGTCCCTACATGTATTTTTCAGCATCTAAATTATTCCTTAATGCTGAGCAACTTTTAGGGGCCACCATGCAATTTCTGAGTCATTGCCACTTTTGAAAATGAGGAAAGAATGTTCACAGAAATTTGGAAACATTATTGCAGGGGCACAAGCTCCACAAAGGCTGACCTCAGCCCTTGGGACAGAGAGAAGGGATGCGGTAAGGTAAGCCTCTAATTTCTGTGAAGATCTATACTCCAGAGGATGATTTGAAGGATCCTTATTCAGAAGGCAGTTATGTTCTCCACCATCTCTTCCCCACTTAGCGCTAGAGAATTTACTTTTTATGCTACCACCTGATTTGAATATTCAGGTTTACATAATTTCTCTGAGGTTTCAAAGTAGAAAGTGTTGGGAGCATGATTCTCTCTTAACTCACGTCTTTTTAAGTCAGGTATAAAAGCTGGTGTAAATTTTCTAGGGAAGAAGGGGGTCTGACAGTCTGTGTGCAACATTAGCCCAGATTATCATAAATTCTGCAAAACAGTTTTGAAGTAGTAGTATGTGCCCTTTCCTGTTGTCAAATGTCCCATTTCGTAATAGACACATGTTGTCCCTTAAATGATTGCCTAGAAATACATGACAGAAAAAGGCAGGCAAACCCTGGGCAGCTGGTGCAAAGTAATCTCACCAACTCAAATTCTGGTGGCTATTCAGAACTTTTGATCTTTGGTCACAGTAGTGCCTTATTTTGCTCTTCAAATTACTACAGACATTAAAAATATTAGGTACAGTGAGAGAGTTCAGGCTGTTTGCTTACTGGAAGGAACTCGGAGAGCAAATCAGAATCACAGAATGTTAAAGGTTGGAAGGGACCTCCAAAGATCATCTAGTCCAACCCCCCTGCCAGAGCAGGACAAAACTGGTGTCAATAGCATTTACTAGTAAAAGCTCAAGTCCAGCTTTCATCCATATTTCTTAAGTTATCATCACAACCTTTGTACTAGTACAACATAAGACATCTAAGCCATTAGTCTCAGGACTTTGCCAATCATTTGCTACTTCCGTGGAGAAGGACCTTGGTGTCTTGGTGGACAATAAGTTATCCATGGAACAGCAATGTGTCCTTGTGTCCAAGAAGGCCAATGGTATCCTGGGGTGCATGAATAAAAGTGAGTCCAGCAGGACAAGGGAGGTTCTCCTCCCCCTCTACTCTGCACTAGTGAGACCAGTGTCAGTTCTTGCCTCCCCAGTTCAAGAGACAGGGAAATACTGGAGAGAGTCCAGCAGAGATCTATGAAGATGATGAAGGGACTGGAACATGTCTCTTATGAGGAAAGGCTGGAAGACATGAGGCCATTTAGCCTGGAAAAGAGAAGACTGAGAGGGGATCTTATTAATGTTTACAAATATCTGAAGGGTGATTGTCAAGTAGAAGGGGTCAGTCTCTTTTCAGTGGTGCCCTGTGATAGAACAAGGGGCAATGGTCACAAGCTGAAACACAGGAAGTTCCACCTCAATGAGGAAAAACTTCTTCATTGTGAGAGTGACAGAGCCCTGAAAGAGGATGCCCAGAGAGATTGTGGAGTCTCCTTCTCTGGAGAATTTCAAGATCTGCCTGGATCTGTTTCTGTGTGGCCTGCCCTGGGTGTTCCTATGCTGGCAGGAGGGTTGGACTCGATCTCCATAGGTCCCTTCCAACCCTTGCCATTCTATGATTCCCTATATTTCTTCCTTCTCTAGAGACCTGCCAGGATCCACTCTGAAGGCAGGCAGGCAGGCAATAATGCTTGTAATGTGGTGTAGAAAGGAGGGAGAAAAGGAATGTTTGTGGCTAGCAGGATGAGGTAAACTGTGGGATTAAGGCCACTGTCCTACATTTAATGCTTCTCTTCCAAGTTCCTTGTCCCAGAACCAAGCTATACGTATTGTCTAATTGCATCATTTCAACCTTTTTATATAAAAAATGAAATAGGTTGCAGTGTGAAAATTTGGTGGGCTTTTTGGTACTTTGTAACTGTCAGGAAAAAAAAAAAAAAAAAAAAGGCAGCATTCAGATTTACTCTCAGTGTTAAGAGAATCACAAGAGTCTTGTCATGTAACAATATTGCTATGACTAACTTTCTCTTTTGCTGTTGCTTAAACATCACTTAAACATCTCTCTCTCATTTTTTGTAATAGATCAACTTGTGGGCTCCTTTGATCATTTATCTCATGTTCTCATAGCTCCCTTCTGTATATTACCAGTATCCTACTGTTAACATATAATCCAGAAATGATGTATTTTTAACAGCAATCATAGCAGGAATTTGAAAGAGAGAGATATTGTATGCTTTTTCACTTTCCTGCTAAAATATCTGACACTATAGATAATGGGATGGTAGATTGGTTCTTCAGTGACTTGTTTGGATATACTAATGGAATAGTTTTTGGGGTTTTTTTTGGTGACATATTGAACTTATTTGATGAATTTATTTCATAAGCCTTGTTTCACCTCCTCTTTTCCTTGACTTCCTTCTTATTCTGGGAAAAGAAAAACTGCTTCCCTTATAAGCAGAAAGGATTTCACTAAAGTATAACTATTTTGTATCATCAATTTCTTTTCCAAAAAATAGGGAGACCACCAACTACCAAACAGTCAAAAAGAAATCATTTGAAGGATGATTAGAAAGATCTATTTACCTATTATCAAAATAAAAATTAGGGTATTTCATGAAAGTATAAAGCAGTTAATTTAAAACAAAATATTGCCCATTTAGTTCACAGCCTGTCAAACCCACTACCACAAAATATCCTTGTGGTCAAGTGTTTAACAACAGTCAAAAATGAACTAAATATTTCCTTAGATAGACTGAATTTAAATGTAGTCTTATGTCACTGTTCAACAAATATCAAGAAAGTGATTTTATAGTATTGCTGTGTTTTGTTGTTGACTACTGTGAATTAGTCCTTCACCGCTCTATTTAGATCCACAGTCAGCTGTTTTTCTTCTTAAGAGCACTTTGCTCTCATACTATATGCTTAGCTAATACTTTACCAATAACATTTTGGTTTGATATTCTCTAACCATGTTTTCAACTTCTCTTAACATCCTTGCCTGGTTTTTGGCAGCCCTCAGGTTTTAGTCATGTCAATGCATTTTATTAATGTTTTATCTCCCGCCTCTTCCAAATCATTATTGAAGATGTTAAATAAGATCAGACTTACAGAAATTACTATTGCATCCTTCTCAAACCCTTCCCCAGAAAGGTACACTAGTTTTTGTCATTTATCTTTATTTGTGACCTAATTTTTCAAAAGAGCTCTTTCCTGTCCGTATTCATAGTTTGTTTTTTTTCAATCACAATTTAATCAAACACGATACTGAAAACTGTATTAAAATTCCTTTGTATTCAATGTGTATTATTTTCATTAGAACACATTTTATAATGTTGTTTTTAGAAAGAAAAAAAAATCTTATTTTTACACCCAACTATTTCTTAAAAGGATTCCTTAAATAAGAGTGGGGGACAAGACCATTTTAAATAGGTATTACTTGAGAAAGATATTAAAAAGGATGAATTAAAGAAGAAGATTTATGCTTAATTTACATCTCCTTTTTGTAGTATCCAAGCTATGAATCAATAACTTGGATGGATCAATAACTAGATAAACATTATAAGCAGATGTAGCCTTCTCAGACGTTACTGAAATTTGCTTAATTTTAATAAATAAAGCCCAAATAAAAATTAATAAAAATCCGGTTGAACTACTCTAAAGAATTTGGAATTAACTTCACCTATTTTTAGTCATGTGAAAGCAGTGCATGTAGTCTTAACCATTTCTCTAGACTCTCTTTTCAAGTATGAAGAGAAAGCTATAAATAGAAGGCTATTTATTCCATTCTGAGCTAGATGTCTAAAACTGGTGTAATGACTCTACAAAGGGATCTAGTTAGGCTGGACTGCTGGGACAAAGCCAATTTCATGAGTTTCAATAAACCCAAATGCTGCACTTCGCCCACAACCCCCAGCAGCACTACAACTACAGGCTTGGGAAGGAGTAGCTGGAGAGCTTCTGGGCAGAGAAAGACCTGGGGGTGTTGACTGAAAGCCAGCTGAACATGAGCCAGCAGTGTGCCCAGGTGGCCAAGAAGGCCAATGGCATCCTTGCCTGGATCAGGAATAGTGTGGTCAGCAGGAGCAGGGAGGTGATCATTTCTCTCTACTCAGCTTTGCTGAGGCCACACCTTGAATACTGTGTCCAGTTTTGAGCCCCTCTCTACAAGAAGGATGTTGAGGTGCTGGAGAGGGTCCAGAGGCAGGATACAAAGCTAGTAAAGTGTTTGGAGCATGTGTTTTATGAGAAAGGTTGAAGGATCTGGAGCTGTTTAGACTTGAGAAAAGAAGGCTGAGGGGAGATCTTATTGCCCTCTACAACAACCTGAAGGGAAGTTGTAGCAAGATGGGAGTTGGCCTGTTCTCTCTGGTGACAAGTCACAGAACAAGAGGAAATGGCCTGAAGTTGAACCAGGGGAGGTTCAGGCTGGATATTAGGAAGCATTTCTTTACAGAAAGGGTTGTCAGGCATTAGAATGGCCTGCCCAGGGAGGTGGTGGAGTCACCATCCCTAGAAGTGTTTAAGAGCTGGTTAGATGTTGTGCTCAGGGACATGGTTTAGTGGGTTTTGATAGGGCTAGAAATAAGGTTGGACTTGATGATCTTGAAGGTCTCTTCCAGCTGAAACTATTCTATGATTCTATGATTCCATGACTCAATTTCTGACATCCCTACCTCTCTCAGTTGATTAGAGTAGGGACCTCATCCAGAACCTTTAGGCAGATTAAGATCTTCCTTCATGTTGATATGTTTTGTCTTATGAAATTATGATACAAAAAGTTACATTAAAGAACAAAGATGTAACTTTTAGTCAGAGACAAGTTTTCACAAAGGGCTACTTCACACAAACCAATGCAAACTCCACTAAAGCCTTTGCCTTAATTAAGATCCTGGAAACAGGTGAGCTCTTACCAGAATAGAGGGGCTGTGTCGCCTCCCTTGACCTGTTATCAGTGCTTTTCCTAGTGCAGTCCAGGTGCTGTTGGTACAAGACACACTTGTATTCCATTAGATGTCTATTAGACCCCAGGGTCTTTTCTTGTAAGGCTGCTTTCCACACGGTCAACCTTCATCCTGTATATGAGTTCTTGGAGTTTATTTCTCCAAGGATGGGACTTGGCATTTCACTTTGCTAAACTGCAGGAGATACCTCTGAGCCCAGTTCGCAAGGCTGTCAAGATACTTCTGAATGGTGGTGCAACCATCTGATTTATCATCCATTACAGAGAATTTCTCCCTCATTCTCTAAGCTTTTCTTTGTCCAATCCTATGTGTAGAAGAACTAGCAAAGGGGACAGGAGGGATGCTTGAGTGAACAAGAATCTCCTGAAAAAAACTCAGACAGAAAAGGAAGCATATGAAGATATCCCTTACTTTGTACTTGCATCCATTACTTTGGACTCTGCAAACTTGTATTCAGTTGCACTAGTTCTTGAATGAAGGTGGTAAATAGTACTGGCCACAGTATCGGCCCCTTGAGTACAACACTAGTGACTTGTCTTTTCAACTCACTCATCATCCAACTATCTACACCCTATATCATCATCAAGAGTATTATGGGGTACAGTGTTGAAAGTCTACTAAAGCCAAGATTAAACCATTCACTGACCTCTCCTTATTCACTGGGCAAATAATTCAATCATAGCTATAAGGTTGGTTAGGTATGATTTCTCCTTTGACAGGTTCTGTGGACTATTCCAAAAATCTCTTTTTTGTCCTTGATATCTTTGGAAATGGTCTCTAGAGAGATTTGTTCCATCACCTTCCCAGGCCTATAGTTTCCTGGCCATTCTTGCATTTCTTGACATTTGTTTTCATCTTCTCCTCCTCCAATGGCCTTGACATTCCAAAGATAATCAAGCTGAATTTTCAATGGCATTGGGCACTCATGAATGCATCCATCAAATTCCATGGACTTGCGTATGTACACTGCTGTAACATTTCCCTAACTACATCTTCCTTTATTGAGGTGTAAAACTGCATTACTTTAGACTTTCCCACTCTTATCAGGGATCTGATATTCCCAAAGTCAAGTCTTTATAAAGAAAAATGAGGCAAAGAAGTCAGGGAGTGCCTCAGCCTTTCCTACACCCCTTGTCATGAGGTCCTTGGATCCGTCCAACATCAGAGTTGTATTTTCTTCAGTCTTCTTTTTGGTACTGGTAGACATGTTTAAGCCCTTCTTGCCTTTTGCAGTCTCCCAAATTCAATTCCAGACAGGCTTTGACTTTTCTAAACCCACCCCTGCATGATTAGTCCCTTCTCTATATTTCTGATGGGTGGCCCAATTTTGCTTCTATCTTCATATGCTTCCTTTTCTGAGTTTTTTTCAGGAGCTTCTTGTTTACCAAGCATGCCTCCTGCCACTTTTGCTTGTTCTTCTGAACATAGGATTGGACAAAGAAAAGCTTATAGAATGAGGGAGAAATTCTCTGGGCAAATTGAAGAGATGTTGGTCAGGTATGGTGTTGTAGGCAAGGAATGTGTAAGGATACTTGTCCTCCACAAAGAGAGTGAAATCTTACTGCTTTTGGCACCTTTTTCTCAGCTATGCTTAACAAAACACAACAGATCTCCTCAGGGTAGTCTTTTTTGCTACCATTTCTAAATGTAGGTAGGATTTGAACCTCCTACACTCACCCATGGCTCCATACCCAAAATTAAAAAAAAAAATGTAATTCTGAAACTGCTTAAGGACAATGTGGGGTATTTTTTTGGCAGTTGATGAGGGGAGGGAAAACAAGGGTAATTCTATATGTCATCAGTAAGTGACATTTTATTCAGGTCACTGGACACTTCTACTTTTAAAATCTTGGATTCAGTTACTTGAGGTATTGCCATCTTCTAATTGATGGGGTGAATTTTTTCAGTGCCATGAAGGTGCGAGAAGCTGACTTTTTTTTTTCAGATAATTTTTAATCTAGAAATATTTGAAGCTGAAATTTGACAACTTGGTAGTCTACCACAAAAATAGATTTCTTCTGATGTCTATGAAAAAATACCTTCGATAAGAAACATGCTTCTGAGTATCTCATTGCAACTTTTCAGTGTTAGAATTTCTCAGGTTATCTGTTCTAGTCATGTTGCATCATGAAGAGGCTGAGGTTATGAACAGCTTTCACTGTAATTATTCACCCTGACATCGAGGGACCAAAATCATAAAAGGAAAGTCCACAAGGAAATTAATAATTGAGTATTCAGAAAAGGGTAAATGGAGTTAAGTCAATAAGGCCCAGGGCTACATATTCAGCGCTGCTAAATCTCAGCCTTTTCTGGCTGCCTACCCTACTTTCTCACTCATTTCAGTGTGGTCCTGCTGTGAAATGCATGGTGCTCCCTAAGGCTGAGAAGGCAATGAGGGTGTTGAAGAGCTAACTGCAGGAGAAGCAGACAGAGGCCAATGGGATACTGGTTCAGAGTTAACTGCTAGATTGAGACTGTTGGAAACAGTGAGATTCTTGGAATTTGAGGAGAATCTGGAAACTCAGCATAATCTCAGCGAAACCTCCTAATGAGGAAGTGCCAGAAATCACTCTGGGCCATGAATATGTAATAGCATAGCAAGTGGACTGGTCAGTAAAAGCTGAAAAGTCAAGAAAAACAAAAAATATTCAGGCCATTCTTGATTTTTCTTTTTTGTGGACAAGATTTTTATTTTAACCTGTTAGGACTAGTTGTCAAACAAAATGGTAACACCAAGTTTTATTTTATTTTAGTCAGTATTCCTTGAGCCCCCTTTAGATATTGCTGGTAAAGTTCCTACAGGAAATAAAGAGATCCGTGCAACTTTTGGTAGTGTTCATCTAGCTGTTGAGTACAGTATTTAGAAAGTAAACACTGAGTTTTAATTATAACTGTCTTAATGTTATAGTGCAAAAGTACAGGGAAAAAGGTGTGCTTAACTGTTGATGTTTCAGTTAAAGGAAAATGTAGAGGGGTAATTTTGGCTTCCTCTCTGAGCCCCAGGAGTTCTGTCTTTCTCCAGTAGAACACACACACACATATATATATATATATATATATAGTTGCACAGACCTGTGGCTGACACCTATTTTTTTTTAAAGAGGAATAAAATGGTTGCTAACATTGACATTACTAGATTTGTACATATTTGTAGAAACATAGAATGTTTTGTGTTGGAAGGGACATATAAGGGTCATCTAGTCCAATCCCCCTGTCCCAACAAGATGTATGGAACAGTATCTACTTCAAATGTGTATTTCAAGATATACTGTGGTTACTTAGAAGTTGAAACTAAGTTTATAGAACTCAACTTTGGCTTCTACTTCTGAAAATCTTGGTCAAAATCAATACTGCAAATACAATGAAACTACAAAGTACAATATCCCTGGTGCCCTAGCATTTCTTAGCACATGAGAAATGGACAAACAAGGAGATATTGCTGACCTGTGACTATGATCCTGTATTTTCTCTAGAGTAGCAACTTGGTGTGATATATCATTGCTTTATTAAGATATATTTAATTTAAAATAATAAACAAGCCTACTCAGAACTGCTTACATTCACAGCTCTGTCCCCTGAATGAATGTAAACAGATAATGAAATTTAATAATGAATTCAGAAGCGCTGGTTAAAGTTTTATCTAAAACTGAACCAACAAAATAGTCAAGAATTTCAAGACCAGATCCTACCCAATGATCTTTCTGCAGTGTTCCCACAACAGCCAAGATCTTCAAAATTGTTGCAGTTAAAATAGTTCACATAAAGGTCTGCTTTTAGTGCTATGACTCCAAATAAGTTAAGTATAAAGTTATTTTTCTATGTATATCTTTAGGTTTCTGTGTTGTTTCACTACAATATATGGAACAATCTAAAGTTTTACTACAAAAAAAAACCCCAAGACAAAACAGAAGGAAACTAAGAAATAAAACCCTCCACACACAAAAACAAACAAACAAAAAAAGCCAACCAAAACAAAACAAAACAAAAAAAACCCAAAACCAAACAAACAATGGAAATACTCACATACACTCTGAAATACAAGTATTGTTGCATTTCACTAGTAGTCTTAAATGTAAAGGGAAGGGCATTTCTTAAGAAGAGATGTGCCACAGAAACATCTGTGTATTTATATGCAAGCTATACAAAAATCAAAATATCCCTAGAAATCCTAGGTCACCAGAATTGAATGTTATTTTAATCCAACCTAAACTACATTTTTTAAAATGGGAAGTCCAAAATCAGGTGGGATTTTTTGTCCCTCTCCCCATTGATTTCTTTGCACCCATTTTTAGAATTGGACCTTATAAATTAAATATTATATGGCATGTAAGATTTACCAAAATTTGAATTCCTTAAAATCCTACTTTATGAGAACATGTCAGCAGTTGCAATGACCTTTTCCACTAATGTAGGGTTTTTTTGCACTTTGAGTTCTATAATATTTACAACTGAGTTCAACTAGGTAGTAACTTGATAATTTAGTAATATTTTTAAAATATATTTGAATCTGTGATCTACTGTGGAATCTGTTTCTACTGAGATACAGTCTCTCTGACTTACCTGTTTGGTACCCAATACATAAGCATCAATATAATTGGGGAAAAAAAAAAGAAGTGAAAAGGATTTTGCTTGTTTTATAAGAACTCATGTCTTTTATTCCTTGCTGTTGTAGAAGCCCAATTAGTTTTAACAGATGATTTAAATCTATAGGAGTGACAGGATCAGGAGGAATGCTTTCTTAATAACAGCTATTTAACATCTCTTTGATGTTGAAATGTGTAGTGCCACCCTGATAAGGAATAGCAGATATCAGTGAATACACCTATAATGTATTTGTAGAACATGATGATACCTACACAAAACTCAGATTATACACAATTGACTTTGCCTTCATTGCACCATTTGGACTGTTCAGAAAGTATTCTCTAATTTTCAGATGAAGCTACCTACAAAAAGATCTATTTTAACCATAATAATCTCTGAAGTTTAAAACAAAACAGTATGGTTCCAGAGTCACCACACTAATGTCATGATGTATAATGTAGTGATTTTGTAAATAGACACATATATATTTGTAAATTTACTGAATGTATGCCAACACAAAAGTAATAGTGTCCTCAGGAGTCCAAGTTAAGAGATGTGGCAGGATGTGAAACCTCACTGTTTGCATGCTATGTTTTCTTGTACTGTGCGAGTTCCAAATAACTTTGGTTTTGCTTTCAAACCTGAGTGATCCTTACAGTGATGTAGAGACCAGAGGAAAAAAGTAAACAGAAACCTATTCACTATTGAAAAGGCAAGAAAATTCTGAAAACTTGAAATTATAACTTTATGGGTACCATACATGAGCAGCAAATATGAGTAAGTCTTGCTAGTTTGAGTTTCTTAATAGATAATAAAACAAAGAACATAGCTAGTATGAAAATTATGGATTTTAAAAGTTGTATTGATAGGGAAATATTCTGCAAAGATCAATATATAGATAGATATTAAATACACCTTGTCCAACATATTAATAATGTTTTATACTGTAAAAGCACTCTAAGGAGCAAATCCAGAAATATTGCTCAACAATATAGGTTAATATTAATGAAAGTATTATCAGTTAATCTAAAAGCATAATGGTTTAATAAATATTTCCAAAGTGAATGCCTACTTCAACAGTTCTTTACTGATGTTATTTAATAGGTCAGGAAAGTACTTAATTTAAAACCTCCTATGCCAAATAATTCCATGTAATCAAACCAATTTGTCACAGTGGCAAATCACAATTTCATCTATATTCTGTTTTAACCTAGTCCACAGTAGCCTTTAAATACATATTACAGAATGATACAGATGATAACAAAGATAATGTGGTACCAATTTAAGGAAAAATTCACCTTTCAGGTATAAAAATTCTTAAAGATAGACATGTTCAAAATGTTCAAAAAATGTAATATACTTATAAATTGAAAATAGGCATCTGTTTTACAACTTTTTTATGTGTAAACATGCTGATTTAGCTTATTTTTTTCTCTCTAAATAAATTATGTCTATAAGAAAACAAGAAAACCTTGGTGTATTGGGGGTTTTCTTAGAGAAGGATGTTTCAAAGATACCTTGTTTTACAAACACTAGAACAGCACGATAAAAATGAAATAAAAATTAAACTGCTTATGTCTTTCATTTGCTATATTTGTCCAAACTTAGTATTAATGTAATAATATACTTGCAATAAATAGCAAAGAATGCCTAACATTACATAAAATATTACATTGAAATAAATTTATGTTACGTGCAATAATAATGTAGAATAGAATAAACCTTGTTCCACAGCCATCTGCAGTGAGAGAATGCCTTGACAATACCAGAACCCATGTAATTCCGCTGTGCAAAATAAAAATCTGGATACCACTAAGTAGGGATGGTCAGGTATTCTTCAATAAAACTTTATTTTGAGAAAAAGCTGATTCATCCAAACTAAAACTTTATGCTGGAACATTTCTTAAAACATTTTAATTAAGAAATGTTTCTTTAGGTCCAGGATAGGACACCTTTGAAACAAAGCCCATAGTCATGAGAATTCTAGTCCAGGGAACTCAATGGTCCCAAAGGTATCTCCTGTCAGGCAAACCTAGGATTTGAAAATGGACCTCCAAGCTACATTGTGGATAGCTCAAACCTCCAGCTTCCAGGAGGACTCTCATATTTTTGCCCAGGCATTCTTGAAGTGTGTCAAACATGCCCGGCACCCATAATTTGTATGCAAAATTATCTGGATGCAGCCAGAACAAGAAAGTATTCATAAGGAGATTGACAGTGCGTTTATCTGGGTCTTCTATACATTGTGACTGCATGGACCTGCATACGGATAGCATAAGGAGGATGCACAGGGAAATCCAGTCCTATGATTGATACAGCCATGAGATATTCTACCTAAGTCTTTAAGATTATCACAGCATGAGATGTGGACAACTGTCATTCTCAGTAGGCACTAGGAAATGGCCTTCTAGCTTCTGGCCAGTCTCACTGAGTACCAACATTGGCCACTTGCGCTCATTAACACTGTAGAGTTTGATGCTTGGAAGGCAGAAATATGCTTCTTGAGGCATTGGTAAAGACTGTTTCATTTCTTTGTAAATGACTGTGGTGTATTTAGAGAGCTTACAGCTTTGAGTTTGCTTCTTGTTGTAGGACATGCAAAAGCATATTTTCCCTCCTAATTCTAGCAGGTATTGCCAGGAAACAATCTGGTAATGAAGCCAGCTCTTGAGAATGAATACATGAGTCCAAATGAACAGGATAGTACTTATGAATTTTAGAATATTAAAAGGAAAAAAACTTAATTATCACCTTCACCTATTTGTTTCATTGTGGACTGTGAATAATGTGTGTTTCTAACAGAGAGAAAAATACAGCTATTGCTAATGTGTAACTGCAAGCAGCTAGATGGCATCTGAAGGCAGATTGCCCTATATAGTATTCAGATGGGCCATTTAAAGATTAATGTTATGAATTTTCCATGACTTCAGAGCACTGAGTATCTAGGTGTCATGTATACATTGCTCATAGGTTTATTTCTAGTGTAAGTATGTAAACAAGAATATGACTAGTGGTAAGAACAAGAAAAACCTATGTGAGAATTGCTCAATTTCCACTATTCCTCTGCAGTGCTTCTTAGGAGGCCCAAGTCTTTTCTGCTTCTGAGATTTTTAGCAATTTGAGTACTAAATGAACAAGCTGAATATAGTGTAGTTATAAAATGAGAAAAAATAGCCTTATCTCATGGGGGACCAGGAGAATATTGTGCAGAGACCATTCCCCTGACATCAACTGTGTTTGGCAGATGGTGCTGTCAGTTCAGGTCTGTGTTTATTCTATCATGCATGTGGTAGCATATTTTAAAATGTACAACCTCATGTATTATCTATGGGCTAAAAGCATGCAACACAAGCGGGACTATATCACAGGAGTTAAACTTCTGTAAACAACTAGCAGCGGTTGTGTAAATGCTATTTTCTTGACATAAATAACAGAAACATATGGCCAGAGACAGGAAGTGGGTGATACCTGGATAGATTGATATCCTGCTAGACAAGTGGCTATATTTATGACATGATTCTGCCTGACAGTGAAAGAGGAGGGGAGGAGAGCTAATGACTTTTTCATGAACCCTCTGACAACATACATTTGACCACTGAATAGCTTTGCTCAACAATCTGATTCTCTGCATTGTTGTTAAATATGTTCAATAAAGATGAAGAAAATATTGGGGTCAGAAGTGGAAGGTAAAACTCCTATTGACCATTTTCTTAGGGCAACTTATGTTGAAACAACATTGTCATTCTAATAATTTAGTACTCACATGATTTCCAAACACTAGTCCTTTACTGGAGAATACAAGTCACGGGCCAGCAGGATCCCATGGTAAACATCCTATTCTTGTTGTCGCCTGAACTTTAAGTGAGAGGTTTAATACCACAGTACCTATTTTACAATGCTGATTCCTTCTCATCTTGTTATAAAAATCCTGGCTACAATAAGTTTAAAGCCTTCAGCATACAAATTACCACCCTCTCATATTTCAGTGTAACTCATTGACCATTATCATATCATAGGAAAACACAACTTCACACATTTTCAGATTCTGCCTTTTACTACATGTGACTCCTCTACAACACACCAGAACAGCAAAATGTTCTGGGGTTTGTGTCTGTCTGAGCTATTTATTTAGTTTATAAAAATACACGATACTTCCTGACAATTGGATGAGATTTCTTCCATCTAGCTATGAATGAGGGACAAACTAGGTTTTCTGACATAACTGTGTAACTCTTCACTCTAATTCCACCCTCAGATGTAAAGATTCAGTTGTCTCTCAGCTTGGGTCTGTGTCTATAATCTACCATAACTTCCTGAAGTTCATGAATTATTTGATTTTAAATGATGCTCATGATGTAACAGAATCTTTTCTAGATTACTCTTTCAGTTGTAAGAGGCCTGCAAGGACAAGTTAGGGTTGGATCAAATTTGAATTTTTTGACTAAAGTTGATGAATTGTCCTCTAGTAAAAGTAAGAAGACTAATTCTTGTAGGCAGGTATTTGAACATTGTTTTTCCAGTCTCGCAACCAGCTAAAAGATTAAAATATCACAGGAGAACATACATAAACAGAAAAGTCCACTTATGGTGAGGAAGCTAGCAGGATTGGTTCCTAAACAAGAATATACAGAAAGAAAATATCTGTTGGAATAAATCCACTTTTGCAAAGCAATTCAAACAAAAGACTGCTTCCAGAATTTACATTGGACTTGCAGAGCATGAAAAGGTTGTTGAAATCCTACTGTCCTAGAGCCAAATCCTAGAATCTTTAAGGTAAAATATTTTTAAATGAAGCAAAAGAGGACCCAGCATGCCTGAGGTTCAAAACACCCTTTTCATCCGATTCAGAATATTATGACCATCTGGAATATTCGGTCAACTTTTCCTGTGTTTCTATGCCTGGGTCTGATGAGCTCTGTCTCACAAGGGACCCCAGAGGGAAGCATTCCCGTCCTTTACAGTACCCTGGTTGTTAAAATACAGACCAACTATGTGGGAGGCCAGAGCTCAAATTCCTACTTTGCTTCAGCAGGTCTCAGTTCACATTTCCTATGAGACTGTGAAGTGCCTCATCAACACCAAATAGAGTATTCCAGGGAGTCTGCATGTTTGTCATATCCTCCTACTGCCTCTGGTCCACTATGCTCAACATCATTAAAGATCCAGTGGTGCGGGAACTCAACATCCGATGGCTTAGGATTCCTACAAGCAACAACCTATGTCTTTAGCCATGTTACAATGCATATTTAACTACTTATATAAAATGTAATTATCAAGAAAACACTTTTGGTCAATCCTCCCCATTGCCTGTCGGATGTTGACACTCAGTGGAAACAGTGGAAAGTAAAGAATTGACTGAGTGTTAATGCTAAGAGATGAAGCAAAAATCCGAGCTTTGTATGCAGCATTTCCAAAGGGCCAGTGCCCAGGTCTTTGACTCAGTAAAACTATTTTTGTTTCTATGCACTGTTAACATGGCTTTTGTGAAGTAGAAGAAAAAGAAACTGCCCAGACTTTCTAGATAGCAAGTGAAAATGTACTACAAAAAGCAGGTGGACCCATAGGTGAGGCTTGCACACACTAAGTTCCCTATCGTGTCCACCCTTAAAATACAGACCTCGAGAACCAGAAATTAGATATGTTCCTCAATTACAATTTCCAGCACTGAGACACATTTGATAAACAATTTCTAACTTGTATGAAGCTACAATTAATAAAATGACACTTAGAACTATTATTAGCACATAATAACTTAGTCACCACCTGCTGATAACTGGTCATGATTTCAACATCTGAGTTAGGGCTGATGCCTGAAATATGTTGTGTGAATCAAGAATATTTACATGCACATTAATAATTAATAGTCATATTCTTGGCATCTCAAACAATCTGCATGTAAATGCAGGAAAAAAACCCAAAAAACTCTTTTCCCACAGAGATTCTCATTATCTGCTTCAATGGGAACATTTAATCATTTCTAAGACATTGGGGAAAACCAGCAGTAGCACAGATACTTTCCTTGAGTTTGTGCTGTTATAGGATAGTTGTAAACAGAAGGAATCACTCATGTAGCATAGTGTCCACGAAATGAGTGAAGCACCTGCATGGAGAAGTGTTGGCAAACTCAACTTGTGTGTCATCCCTTGCTACTTTCAGAGAGGCCCCTCGAGTGTTTTCTGGAAAACAAAAAAAAAAGAACAAACATATGCTCATGCAGAGCTTGAAACTGGAGGGAATATGCAGCAGTCTATTAAATGCATAAAGGTTGATTTGCTGATTTCTTTCTATTGTTGATTTCTTTCTATTGTTAATTTCTATGTACCTTGGATCCTTTCACTGTGTCTGACTGCATGGATTGATCTAGTGAATAACAGAGGGAATATTCATTATATGTGAGAAAAATACATTGTTTGTGAGGATTCCTTTAAAATTTAAATTCCTTTTGAGAACTGTCAGAATAAGAGATGTCTTCATAGATCTACAGATAGGTGGTATTTTTTTCTTCCAGAGAAATATAAGGTAATATTTGCCAAAATATTTCCTGAGAAGTGATGGCACTTAACCATTGTGTATGGATCTGGAAAAATGTTCTACTTCCACCCATGTCATATTAGCCAACAGTGACACTTAGTGTGTCATTACTGTGAAGCAATTAAAAATTGATCCTAAAATAAGGATGATAGTGTTTCAGCTGTAACTAAATCTTTTCAATATTAAAAAAAGAAAAAAAAAGAGGGCAAATACCTAAAAAGTCCTCCAGCATTCTTCCATAGACTCACATTTTTTTTTCATTTTACAATGTGCCTATCAGTCAAGTCTTTTCCAGTGCCATAAGGCCTGAGGACTATGAGAGACAGTGTGTTTTAAGTTGTATTTTTTAATGCCTCATGCTGGGCAGAACAGGGCTACCTGGCTCTCATCACAGCTAGATTTTTGTTCCTTACTCATAACTACATTTGTTCCTCAACCATAACAATACCCTGAGCTATTACAAGTCAAAGACAGCTTGGTGTAGTTTTGTTCATCTCAGAGGCAGAAGAGACTCTTGTTTGGTGTCAGGAAGTACTAGGCCTGCACCAGCTATCTGCCAGATATTACCTCTGTGGCCTCTTTCCAGTTCTTTCATATTGGTAGAGCTGGCATAAATCAACAAGCTGCAGTGAATCAATGAATCAGTGAAATGATCAAGCTGTGAAAAACCTGCTGGCTGCAGCATAATCTTCCCTGGGATGTACAAACTTTGTTGAAGTTCAGGCATACATGACAACCACCTGTACAAACTGGAAAGGTTTGTACATGATGCATTTCCACAGAGGTATCAAGTAATACAATGCTTACTGTTTCTTTACACTGCATAAGTAGAAACATCATGCTATGTCAATATTCTACACAAAACAAACAAGAACAAGAAAAAAAAATTCAAAGCAACACTGTTTAAATTTCTATATACAGATTTTGAAAATATAGGTTCTTAAACATTTTGCATTAATATTCATGATAATTTCTTTTCTTATTTTGTTTTCAACTTAGTAACAGGCTGTTTTACTTTATTGGAAATGTAAGACGTGAATAAAGATCTTAAATATATCATAAAACCCAGTCTCTTTAATGACATTTAAAAATCCTCTGGAGTTGAAAAGACAGTACTTTAGAGCCATTAGCAGAAAACTGCTTAACTACAAATGGCCTGGCTGGTTTATAAAATGCTTAATGTTAAAGCTGTTCCCAAGGTAAACATTCTGTAGTGGCTTTACAAATAGTGCATAGTAAAAAAATAATGGGGTCTGTAATTGTTCGGTCATCTGCACAATATAAAAGTTAAGTATCTTAACCATATACCAAATACATGCAGGCCCTGTAATGTTAGATCTTGTATCTTTTGCATTTTGTGCCTGTCAGAAAACAAGGAGAAAAGAAGCCATCTATATAGAATCTTATCCAGTGCTTTCCCACATGTCAGTCTCTAGGACAAGGCAATATTAATGTACAAGTGGTCAGCTCCTTTCATATACTACTAATGTACTGGAAAGTCTTCCGCACTCGGTGCTTTCCTTCATGTCTCAGGAAATCTTGTGCTAGAGCACTTCCCCATGCAGAACAATATGGCCTTCTCTTGGAAAAGCCCTCTGGGCTGATCATTGTCAGGTTATGTTATGTTTTAACAGTAGACACTTCAATGCTAGTTCTGTGCAGAGTTGTAGCAGGAACAAGAGGTCTAAACAAACAGAAGGGCCACTAGAGCCCTTTCATTTATCATCCTAACCTGACAGAAACTCCTAACTACTCCCTAGCTTTGCTGATTTTTACACATTTCTTTTAAAATGTCTGCTTTTAAAAGCTACCTTTATTCTCGGCCCTTCTGCATAAGTATTTTCTTCCTTACTGTTTAGATAACTCAATCTGAGAAATCTGAAGGAAAATGTAAATGTTACTGTCTGAAAGGTTTTAATGTAGCATAAACAAATATTTTTTAAAATAATGGTGTTAATACATAACAAATATGCTATGAAGGTGTGAATTAATTAGTGCTCACATCACAAAACCCTTGTGAATTAGTTAAGTATTATTATAGCAAACATTGGCAGGAGGAAAGAGATGTAAAGAGAATGTAAGTGTTGCCTAGGTAACATGGGGAATGGCAAAGGTGGGTTCTAAGCCCAGTTTTCTTCCTGGTGTTCACTAAAAACATTCCCTCTTAAGTAGCTGAAAGCATACCATCAGTCCATCTTAAATGAGCGATTGCTTAGAAGAACAGTTGTGATAAATATTCAACTTTTCCTAAACACAGAGTTAGGAAATGCTTCTTGAGCACATATTTCCAGTATAAGTCTGCTCAGGTAACTAAGAGCTCACTCAAAAGTTAGTCACAGCATTTTCCCACTGTCTGTGTGTCAGTAACAATGGCAATACAGTTCGGAAAGATTTTTAGAGTTTCAGATTGGGTTCACTGCTTTTCATCATGCAGCTGAAGCCAAGTATTATTTCAGAATTCATCATTCAATACTCAGTAATTCTGTATTTTGAATGAACTTTCCTCATGTGATCATAAAGGGACTTGTTTCCCAGCACTGAGATGAGACAGACGTATCCCCAAGAAATACAGGCAATATGTTAAAAGAAATACAAAATATTTCACATGGAAAAAGAACATGAAGTCAGAACTCTGTTGGAGCGATTTATTTAGAAGAACTACTTAGACCAGACACAAGAGGTCTTTCTTTCTGAACGTAATGGGATATATTTTGTTCACTTTTAGAAAGGGATTGTTTTGGGTAGGTGATGATTCTAATAAGGGGTGGAAGAAAATTTATGAGTCTGAAAAGTAGCATGGGAGATTTTGTATCTGGGCTATGAAAATATGCTGCATTTCTTAGGAGTAATGCTGTTTTGATGGAAAAGTGATTCATTTCCTGAGAGTTGCATGGCACATCTTTAGTTCAGAGAAGGATGATGATGGGGAATGTTAAATACTTCAGTGTATTTGTGAGAATTATGTGGGATTTAAGCAAGTGTTGAATCTCTGAAATTAATGGGGAATTGGTGACACAGGGGAAGGATTAAATGCATGTAGTCATGGGGTTGGGACCTTAGAGACTCAGAAAGATTGGATAGGGAGGTACCACTTGGGTCATTGAGTCCATTTATTCACAATCTCAGCTAAATATGTGATAGATGTTATTTTAGATTTATCCACATAACATCTATTCTGCTTTCTTCCACCTGTGACATTTCACAAGACCAAAGGAAATTAAGATCTTCAGTAAAAGTCACAAGTAGAGTATGCCACAGAAAGGACACAGAAGTTATGATCTCCTCCAATAACTAAATCCCTGATTTATCAGGGAAGCAATTAAATAAAGATCTCAAGTGAGCCTATAAAGTAAGTACCACGCTGCATATTACAAAAGTGATTCAAATTGCAAGGGAAATGTTTCCTTCTAAAGCCAAACCAAGTGGTCATTTTACTGAGTGTAAATAAGAAATCTACAATAGTATGGCACAGAGCGCAGTAGAACAACAGTAGAAGCATCTGAATATCCTGCCTTTGTCTTCTCTCTAGCTATGGAAAATTTCTAATGCTTCATAGGAAAGAGAATTTTCCTTCCTGAAAAAACCAAAACCACATTTTTATCAATTTATGAAAATATTCCTTCCTTGCTTCTAGAGGTGACTATCAGAGGTGCAAAGTGCAAGATTAATGTAGTCTATCTGCAGTGTAAATAGACAATACTCTGTCTCATTTCAACCCCTTTGGCACATTGGATACCTAATAATTCATATTACAAACCTAAGCTCTTTTTTCCCACAATTCTTTTTGTGAGTTTTAAAACCTTTCCCTCTTTTCACTGACTTACACTTAAGTTCCTACTCCACTGCCTTATTTGGAAACTAGAAGTTTGTTTCTTGGATGGTTAGAGATCATCTAGTTAGCAATTATAAATGTATTTATGACTAGTTTCTTATATCCTCTTGAGTATTTACCCCTGACTGCATTTCAGAGTTGTTATTATATTCCCTCTAAATGAAGAAGGTAGACTTTTTTCTACCTGTCTTCATAAAATAGTTACTGCCTAATAAATCTTCCCTTAATTTAGGTCTATGTTTCCTGAATGCAGGTAACTAGTCCTTCATATAATATTCCTGATGAATTCTTTGGTTGTCTTCCCTGATCATACTGGTCTGTGATAAATTATCCTGGCCTAATGCAGCCTGGGAAATTGCCATTCTTTTTCACAACTACATCACACTAGTTGCATCCTTACCTACATCCAAGTTTTCCTCCATTAAGTTCCAATTGATAAGACCTCGATACCCAGATTTCTTATTGTTTGGATAAGTAATTCTTGCAGCTTACAACTGATATTTTATTAGTACTGTAGTTTCTAAAAGCAATGAGTGCCCAGCACTCATGTACGTAAGTGTACAACTACAACAAATTGTTGTTTCAGCTTTGAGCCAAATACAGTTTGAGCAACAGTAGTGCACAAATCCAAACAGATGAGGTGAATAATAAAAGATAATAGTGAAAAAAAAATGTGATTGACAGCTGCACCTCAGTGATTACTTCTACTCTTCCAAGGGATTTTGAGCACAGACTCTGTGGTTGGGATTTGGAAGCCAGCAGGGGATCATTTGCAAGTTTTAGTCTTTTTGATCCTTGACCCAGTGGGCAAGGAGAGACTTGTCAGGAAAAACACTGTGTTTGGGGGAGCAACTAAGTACATGATGCTTAGTACCAGTTAGTCTGATCTAAATATTGTTTTAGAATTTCAGCTGACCAAGATGCTGTCCTATTCAAGCTGTTTAATGTGCAATAGGATTAAAGGCATGCATAATCTGAGCATGTATGAAACCCTTGAGACCCAGTTGAATGGCATGCTGAGGCTTTTGGCTCAGATCCTGCCCAAGAGGTATTAATTTGGGTATGAATCAAATGAGGCTGGGAACTGGTGCAGTTGTGCTAGTTATGTCTGATGTCAAATTTAAAGTCTCTCAGCTCTAATAAAGCATGTTGTCCAACTTGTGAGATTGCATGAAGAAAGGCAGAATAATCATACTTGATATCTAGCAGGTCTGGAGCTCTGTGGAGTAGAGATGATTTCAAGGTTGCCAACCTTTCCACCCTTCTCTCAGTGCTGCTGTCCCACAGACAACAAGCAGTCTCACAAGACTCTCTTCATCTTGGTCTCCTAAAGAAGTTTCTGGTAATATATCA
This sequence comes from Todiramphus chloris collaris, assembly GCA_025345505.1. NCBI lineage: Eukaryota > Metazoa > Chordata > Aves > Coraciiformes > Alcedinidae > Todiramphus > Todiramphus chloris. The sequence continues at coordinate 2,163,341 of JANVCC010000319.1, forward strand.
AATGGAACACATTGCAGCTAAGAGGAAAAAGAAATAATTTTGACCTAGATTGAAATGTCCTTTGCTCATAGTTTTTGATAACAAGAGAAATTATATATGAATGCAAGTAATGGATTTCCAATGTGTTGGTATACACAGAAGACTGGATTAAATTGTGGTGCTTGGGCTGAAGTCCATCTTTCATGTGACATTTAACCCTTATGGTACCTGGGCACTAACCTGTGGTTTGAGTGAAGAAAAGTGACTGCACGAGTCACCAGGTCTGGTAGTAAGTAGACAAGATGGTGCACAAGATGGTGCAAGGTGATTGGGTAAAGAAAACAACATGCAACCCATGGAAGTAAATAAAAATTCCCATATGTCTTCTATTCCCAATATTGAGTACAGAGTTTTTTGAAAGAAGATAGCTGAAATGCTTTGCCAAGGTCAGGGCTTTTCTACTTTTAACTGGTTTTGTCCTCTTCTTTGAGATGGCAGTATTCTCATTCACATAGAGACCTTCTCGAGTTTGCCAACTGCCTTTTGTCCAGAAAAAATTAAACCCAAAAGATTGTTCAAAATCTCTAACTATGAAATACATTATACCATATGTCTGGGGAGAACAGAGTCAACCTTATGAACTGAATGAAGAGCTTTCAAAAGGATTCAGTGAATATACTTTGTGCTTTCTTTATTTTCCTTCTTTTTTTTTTTTTTTTTTTTCTTTTTCCCTCAGTTCTGTATGGAATTTCAGGTATTTTAGAGAAATTTCTGTAATCAAAGTATACATTATAGTTGAGGTAAGATCATTATTTAAAGTAACTAGGAGACAACATTCTAATATACAATAAAAACTAAAACCTGGTTTTAAATTAGATGTTTTTGTGGTTAATCATAAACCAAAACAAGAAAATAGAGTTCTAAAAATTGTTTCATGAGGAACTTGTAAATAAATACAAATAGTTTATATACCTATAAAGCCTGGTCCTTGTAAGCTTCAAAAACACATTAAAGGGTGGTTTTGAAATTTAATAGTATTAATTTAAACACCACTATCTGGACCAACTTGATATCCTAAATCAGATACAAACATTTCATTTTGTACAGTCATATTCAAGCAGCTTGATGATTACAACTTTTATTTCAAAGATAAAATTCATTTCAATTCTGAATACCAAGTCAAACAGCTGCATAGGAAATTAGTCCAAATTTTAACTGGAATCCAAACTTGCTTGGTGCACAAGTTTTACTGATTCTTTACCTTAATTTAAAGGAAATTTTAGTGAAAATTTGAAGTTAATTAATTACATCTATGTAAGGAAAGCTTTTAGTCTTCCAGAATTTTTTTTGATACAACTTTAAATGGGGAAATCTTGTTACTTATGACAAGAATATCGAAATAGGTGCATATTTTCTATACTTAAGAGGAAATTACATGAGACAACAATTTGACCGTATGGGACAGTTTGGTTAAACTTCTAAAATGCTGGAAGATTTCTCTATTAAAAAGTAGGTACAAATGCTGAAAATTAGTTAGGCATCAAATTAGAAAAAGATAAAAAAGCATACATGAAATTATTTAAGTTTAAGGGAAGAAAGCAGAGACAGATGGGTAGATTTGCATTAGATAATGAATAGCATAAAAAAAGAAAAGACTTTGAGGTAGGTAAAATACTTTCTTTGAAAGATCTATTTTTTGTCAGACCTAATTCTACTTATCTCAGTGCATGTTAGAGGACCAAGATTTGAAGGAAACTTTTGATGGATACCCTATAGGAACAGTCAGTTGAATACCACCAGTTAAGACACTTTTCTAAGCCCGTAGCCTTTGAGATGGTGGTAATGAAACATTAAAGGACAAAGATAGTCTAGGCCTTTTTGATTAAAAAAATCTCAAAAGCAACGAAAGAAACAAAAACCAACAACAACAACAAAAGACCTGCTGATGACCAGGAAAAGTATTTACACTAATGCATGTAGAAAAAAGGTCTGAGGAAAGCTAATGGAGCTCCAGAGAAAGAGGTCTTGTGAGCAGAGGATGGAGACAGAACTGAAGTAACAAATAAAATCATTAAGTGAATGAACTTGAATATTCGTTGCATTAGTTCCTCTTGTAGGAAAGGAAGACTCCTTGATTTTAAATATCAGACTGTGATAAAGATATTAATAGCAGACAAATCATCTTGACAATGATATTTTGAAAAGAGGTAGCCTTGTCCATCTCAATGGAAGACTATAGGAGTTCAGTGATGCTCAAAAAGGGGCTTCCAAAACATAAATATTCTAAGGACAGTGCCATTCTACTATCTTCCCTCAGACAACCTCTAGAAAGGAACAGCTTGAGATATCAGGCTCAAGCATCACATTATTTTTCTTATCAGCTGCTTCAGCTGCTCATGGGTGTTCAGGATTACTTGCTGATCAGACCATGTACTTTAGAGAGATAGTCGAACATTGGGTTTTAATTGTTGTATGAGGGCCAGGCACTGAAAAGTTAGGTGTTACTTTGATTAATTTGTAGGTGCTTGACATTATTCACTGGATCTAATTCATGTCAACACTTAAACATTTATCACATTTTAATCCTCCTGTGTCTTTACTCTTTACTATAGGATGTGCAAAGCAGCCAAAAGCATTAAAAGTGGGACCCAGAAAGTAAAAAATAATACTATATTATGATACTCTGTTTCCACAAAAACCTATGTCAAAATATTGCCTAAAGTAGGATGTGAGATGTGAAGAAAGAATGGAAAAGATTTTATTAGCAACATGCCCTGTTAGCAACAGCAACTAACTTGTCTTCATAGAAAAACCCTTGTTAATGAGAATATTCAAAAAAGAAAAGAAAAGAAATTGCACTATGGCATCAAAGTAATTAAAGCAATTTCACTTATTACTGCATCTTTGCTTAGGGAAATTATTCATTTTATCTGAACACAGTTTAATAATTGCATTCTGTGCAAAGAGAGACCGATAGGCACAATAAGATCTTCCTATTTAAATGCATAACAGGGATGTGGGTGCAAAACTGACATTGTTATCCCTTTAGTTTATAAAACACATACAAAAATATAGGTGCCTGTCATTCCAAATATTGTGTAGTTAAATTATAAACACTATCAGCTGAAACTATTAACTAATCCCATGAGGAAACCTCAACACAAATCCAAACACTACACCACCAGCTCTGTACCTCAGTAAAACTCCTCAAATCCTCTCACAAATAACCTCCAAATAGACTAGTCTTGCAGCAGTGTGTCTCTGGAAGGGAAAGAGGCTAAGGATCACAATACAAAGAATTTTCTGCAATGGCAGGATTCCCTCTGTTTTTATCATAGCCCTTTCTATTTTAAATACAGAGGACCTCATTTTTCTAACAGCTCTATGAACTGCAACTTGACCAAGACAGCATGGAAAGAAAGGGATATCTGACAGAAAATTATTCTCTTAATTATCCACCTAAAGAACCAGATATAATTTCCATCTAGAAAAGATGAAGCAGTCCTTACAAACAGGTGAGCAAAGAGTTATGGTGCCTTGGTTCAAAATTATACATAAGAAGCTGACTATTTTCTCCCTGTTTAGTTTCTGCTGATTTTTAGGTTATACACTCAGATAAAACTTGATGCTTGAATGCAACAGAAGCATGGATGATTGTAGTATCTACATAGATTACAGAACAAATGTAGTCCATTCTCTGTATTTTTGCTCTATTTTTCTTTTTTTTTTTTTCCTACATCCCACTCTCCTCCCTGTGGATAGAAGAAATTTATCAGGCATTGAGGTATTCCTCTTCCATTATAAGGTACTTCAAAACACTGTTCATTGAAAAAGTCCAATTGTCTGGAACATCAAAAGTGTATAAATCTCTGATGTGTATCTAAATATCTACTCTGGAATAGATCTGCTGGTAGATGAAACACCCAGCAGCAAGTGATAATTAAAAGGTGGTTTACTATATTCTTAAGGAATGTCTCAACCTGAGCCTCACTGATCCTGATAAAGTCTGATATTATGATATAATTATGTAGGAATATATGTATAAATAAAAAAGGTATGTGTTTGTGTGAGCACATGTAAAATAAACATGTTTATGTTATGTTGTGTCTTAAATGCTCATATACACTCTGCACCTACCTATGGTTTTGTAGTAACGCATAATAAAATATGGTAAAGAAAGGAAAGAAAATAGATGTATAGCTTTAATTTTGGGGAGACCTGTTGAACCTCTGCATATTTTCCCTCTTCATAACTACCTTACAATAACTTAGATATCATCTTTTTTTCCTTGGAAAGAATTTTAGATTCCCTTCGTTAAGCTATTCAGTGTTTGAACTTAAAAAAAAAAAAAAAAAAACCAACCGAAACAAAAAGCTTGAACATTAAGCATTATTTTTTACAGTCCTTAGCTTCCTAAAGTAATTTTAAAACTTCCACTACATTCTGAGTTATTTTTCTTCTCCTTTACTTCCATGATTATATTTTTGATTCTCTATCCTGAAATATTTGATGTTGTTCATTCTTATTTAAATAACACTCATAATGAATGGGGGGGGAATAAAAAAAGTATCACCGTATTGAATCATGCAGTATTGGGGTTGTTTACATTGACTTTCAAGGTACAGTTGAAATTGTTACAAGTACCAAGAATGTAGGCTTTAGTACAAACTTGTGAACAAATATGGGAAGACAAATCTTAGTTAACTAAGAATCACAGTATTTCAAAACACTGTTTTGAACACTGTTTTCTTGCTATAATGTCTAACATGGCTTGATATTTTAATCACAGACAAATATTTCATGCACTACAGAAACCATCAGAATATTTTGTGTAGGTGTACCATTTCCAAAAATGTCTATAAGCACATAACATAATGTTTTGTGTGACAGAAAATGTAGAGTTTTAAACCAACATGATACCAGTGAAGCCAAACTCAAAATAACTTATACTGCAGAAAGTAAGATGAAATTTTATTATAGTTTCAAACAATAACCCTTTTTTTTTTTTTTTTACTAACTTACATTCTATTCATTAATTACATTACAGATTAAAACAATCAGTAGGGGAAAAAATCCCATACAGTGTAAATTTTACTTTGTTTCCATTTCTTATTTCAGCCTATAACTTTAGATATAATTAGTTACATTAAAGCTCTGAAGAATAAGGCTGCCATTAACAATGATTTAGCAAATGCTTTCAAATTTTAGTCTTATACTACATAATTATACTTACATGAAATATAATTAATGAGGAAAATGTCTCAGATGTGTGGGCTAGGAAGGCAAATATAACTATCCTTTATTGTGCCTTCAAGGTTAGAATTATTATAGCACTTATAATTTTATTATAATTACCCATAATGAGACTCCACATGCATGATACAGTCTACATGCTTTTGACATTAGAAGTTTTCAAAATGCCTCATTAAGTATTTTACTCTATATTTATGTGGTTTTCCTCCACCTCCCATTTTTGGTGTCCATCTATTTCATGTAAAAGCATACAAACTTATTTAAAAAATGCTACCATTAAAGATGATAAAATGATTACAATGAATAGATATTAAGATGTCACAGCTGTATAACCTATTCCTTTTATGTACTCCCATGCTGAATTGTTTTATGACCTATCATAAACCTATTAAACTACTGGTAATAAAGGATTGTAATTAGTGATAAAACCTTGTTGCTTAGTGAGCCAAGACAGTCATCCTTACTTCGGATTTTATTGAATGTAATCAAGATGAAACCTTCAGCAATGTCAAATAATACCTTCGGAGAAGGAGGTTGCACTTTTGGTAGAGACTGGTAGAGATACTTAGGCTTTTCTGTAGTTTACTTCTGCTGTATTTTGTAGGCTGAGGTTGATTAATTCTGTCCCCCTCCATCCTTTTTCCTATTTCCCATGAACTTGCACAGAAGAATAAGAAATATAGGATAAATGAAGCCAAACAAGCTTGGAACACAGTTTGACTTCAGTGGTTTTCCATTTTGCTATTGTATTATGCATGTAGAATGCTGTCCACAACTTGTTTCTTGGCAGGATTCAACAAGGGCTATAGCAAAGCAGAGATCCTTAGAAGTGAGCTTTGGCTGAAATGGAGAAATCTAGTTAAGAAAAAAAGCATGCAAGGCACTGAACAAAATGTGTGACCTTTTCAGCTATCAAATCAAATTAACTTTTTTCCTAGTTATACTGGGCTGAATGCAAACATAGCTTCCAGAGGCACAAAAGCCATTGCTTTAATCTGCACTGTATCATCAAGTCCCTCTTAACATTTGTGTGTTGGCCTTCTAGAATACATTAATTTTGCCAGCATGCTCAGATGGTTGGTTCTTGATGTATCCTGGTGAAAGCTGACATTTTCACTTTCCTTAATGTAAATTTTCTGTAGCTTAACCTCAAAATTCCGGGTGGAGTAATTTTTTCATGATATAAGAAAATGCTATTTTGGCAAAGAAAGGGTACAATTCACTGCAGGGAAAATATAGTGCCAGAGATTAAACTCACAAATCTGTATTCCTGCCTCCACTACACAGCTACAATATCTTGCACATCTTGAAGACTGGAAAGGAGGGGGGAGGGGAAGCAGTCAAACAATATTCACTTTGTCTTTATAGCACTATATTTCACTCTGCAGTGAACTAGAAAGACAGAACTCTAAGCACCGAACAATTAACCCTCCACTAATTCCCCTTCTATCCTACAGAATAAAGAATACATCAAAGACAGAAGAACAGGTATCTTCTATCCCATTCTTCACAACATGGATTTATTTGTCCTAACTGGACTTTTAAACCTATTGTGCTTGGCTTTTCACAGCACTGAATTGAGCAATAGGGAAACTATAGTAACCAATAATCTGTTTCACTTCAATGGAAACTATGTATCTTGGTGGATAACAAAGCCTGGGATAAACACTAAAAACCTCTGACAGGGTTTGTAGGGGGAGAGTATGGTATCTCAACCATGGGGTCATGTTTTAGCCAGCCTTCACCTATAGGCAACAATTATTACGGCATTCCTCATTTGTTCTTCGCTAAGCATATTCTTCAAAGGTGCTTAATGGATGTCGTCACCTCCATTAAAATTCACAGTATACTGTGCAATTAATTCAGCCATATGCAGAGGTGTGTGCATGCTAATCACTTTTGATCACATATACATTAAGATTATATGCTCTAGGCTCCTCTTGAAGGGATGCCTCTTCAAGGGAAGCTAGTAAAACTTTATGTAGTAATATTTGTAGTCAAGTCAATACAATGCACCTCTCCTTTATTTTTGTAAGGATTTTAAGTCTCTCATTTCAAAGGTAGCAGGGGAAGAATGTACTCAGTATTCCCCATGAAATTATAAATTGGAATTAAAACAAGCCCACTATCCACTTAGATGTGAATACAACCAAATAATTTTACATTACCTAAGATCTACATAAAATCAAGAGCACCGAAAGCTGATCACTTTTGCAAGTAAATCAAAAAGGCTGTTCCTCTATTTTATATTTTATCTTAAATGTATCCAGAGTTTTATGGCTAAATACTAAAGCACTAGCAGTTGGTCATGCTTTAAGCTACTAGAAGAAAGTTAAGCTTCCACGTTGGCTAGCCGAGATATCAGCTATAAGCTGACAAGTAATTAAACCAGCATATCTATAACAACTGTCATCTCTTATTTCTGTGCAACTTGGATGTAAACCAAAGGCAAGAAAGCCAAAAAAAGACTTCACATTACTGGGCAACTGCTGAGCATCTCCTGCTGAACAGTTTAGCAGACCTGGGCATTTAGAGGATTGTAGCAGAGATCAAAAGGGTCAGAGATCCCTTTACCAATTAACAGCAGGGAGAAGAACATCAAATAAGGTGTAAATTTTAGCTCTGCAGTTTTGAGTAAGCCAAGCATGAAATGCATTCTAATACTCTCGAGTAGCTGCAGCTTTGAGCCATCAGTGATGTCACTGGTGCACTAAAGGAAGCTTAATCGCACTTAGAGTGGCATGTAGCAATCCCGCTCAGCTAGGTGCTAAAGCCTGCTGCTGCTTGTCTTTTTTGATAACACATGGGAATTGCCAGCCCCAGTGTGGCTGGCGAGAACAGAAAACACTCCACAAAAAGCAGGCTTTCTTTGGGGTCTTATGCCTTTATTGCTCCTGATCTTAAAGAGATAGCGACACAGTGTTTGTTTTCTCCCTTTAATTGTTTCAAATAAAGAAGGAAATAATTAATAAGGCCCAGTGTAAGTAATCAGCCTTTTGGGGCTTGAAGCACTGTTTAATCCACCTTTATGCAAATCACCATGGGGGGAAATCTGCTCCTATAGACACTGCTCTTTCTTCTCTTTCTTTTCTCTCCAGCACCCCTCCCTTTCAAGTACGACAAAAGAATGCCATTGAGCCTTTTTTTTTTTTTTTTTGCATCCCCTTGACCAGTATATACTGCCCAGACTATGCAATCTGACATGATAGTGCTGGGAAATACAGAGCAGGCCAAGAGCTGTGCTGAACCAGAGGGAAGCGCTCCTTTTATGCATAGGTGCGCACAGGCAGGGGTTGGGGTCAGCTGCAGTGGTCTCCTGGTGCCCTTCCCAGGGAATCCCTCCCCCGTGGTGCTGCAGGCGAGCTGCAGCAGTGACACCTGTGAAGGTGGGAGAAGAAAACATCAACAACAGCAGCAGCAGTGATAAAAGGGATGACAGGGGCCAAAAGTTCCGCTCTGACAAAATAAGCGGTGTAGTGGTTTTAGTCTGAGCTAAAAGTCAGAATTAGATAAATTTAACTTATTTTTAGAGTGGCTTTGTTTGCAGATACTTATTGTCGTACAATGTCATGCCTGCTTTCTCACAGACAAGTGCATGAAACAGAGTTTAAACAGAAAAAAAATTTTTTTTTTACTGTTTGTGAATTTAAAGTATGTAAATAATAATTCAAAGCACAATTCTTAAAGAAATATATGTGGATATTATGTTATTCTTTTGTTTATTTCGGCTAACAAAAGATTACCATGGGGACAATTACAAATTCATGATATGGGTACATTCACAGAATACATTAGTGGCTTCGCTTCAGTGAGAAAATACAGTTGCAATGTTTAAAATGGGTTAAGAAAAATTCCCACAACTTAAATACACACTTTCATTTTACACTTCTCTGCTATAATAAGTTCAAATCATGAAGGCTCTATCCCTAATGGGGTTCAATTAAATATGTCTCACATGCACTTAACTATTCTGCTCAGAAACTCATCCCAGAGCATCAAATACTTCGTTTTACATACCTAAGTACTCATAATTGCATATACCTAACTTATTTAGGAAAAAATCAGTGAAATCCCCTTCCCACTTCGGTTTCAAGAGTGCAAGTACTTGGTTTTCTAGACATTATGAATACAAGTAGATCTGAGAGACATGATATCCACAACAAAGAGAAGCTAGTGACCAGCTCAGATACATTGTCTTTTGAACAACAAGTCAGTGCAGACAGAAGTAAATGACAGTTAATTACAAATTACATTCTGGTTGGGGCTGTGAAGGCCTCCTGGCTTGAATAATAATCAGGCCCTCGGGCACTCACCTGCCTGCAAACGAACATACGGAGACACAGGCTGGGGTGCTATACAAGTTTCAAAACAAGCTGCTAAACACAAAAGCTTATTGGATTACAGAGATTTAGGCAAAAGCATTCAGATCTCTGGCAGCAACTCTAGTACTAAGTTGAAGGGATTTCTGAAGGATGAATTGCCATTTACTGTAAATTTCTTAATCGTGCTTCTGGTTTTGGGGAAAAGAAATAAGTTCTCTTATTTTCTTATGTTATAAAAGTTATCCTCTTACAAACGACCTTTAGGAGATATAATAAGAGCAAGTGTCTGTTATGAATTGGAGATCTAATCTGTTTCCAAATTAGAGAAATTATACACACACTATTTATATTTTTGCTTTCTGATTCTTGTAATTCAACGAGTATTGTATATGTTCTAAGTGTAGTCTATGTAAATGTGAACAAATCAGAAAAAAATGATTTGTCTTGTTAGAAGATGTACTTTTGTCCAAAATCTTTGACTGTTGAAATTTGTGCTGTTTACTGATTTGTGTTACATATTTTTAATGTTTGATTTCAATCCCATATATTTGTAAATTATGACAATGTCTACAATAATTAATGTCAGTATTAGTGCACTGTAAAACCCTGGCTTTTGTAATTCAGTAAAGCAATTTCTATTCATTTAGTTGATCTAAGTGCTTATTGTTAAAGACAAAAGGCTCAACAGTTTGACATTGAGCTCATTATGTATGTTTAAAACATTCTGCAATTCCAGGCCACACCACATGTAATAAAAAAGAAGCCGGTGGGTTCAGGGATTAAAATTCAGACCACACAGTTCCCCTCAATAACTCTCCATTTAAATCTGACTAAAACTTCAAACTGAAACTATTTAGATGTATCAGCATATGCAGGTATGTAAGTATGGGAGAGTATATATCTCGTGTTCTTGATATGCATACACAAGCTTTTGGTTGTTTTGTTTTTCTTTAACTCAGTTGCCATGCAGCTTCCATAGAGAGATTTTCCTATTTGTAAGTGAATGTGACCATGTGTTTTTAGAAATAATTTCTAGTGTTTAGACAGAAACAATTTAGTACAGTTTTGTACTCCCTATGATTATTTCCAAAGACGATATAAACAGACAACACGCTACATTTATGGTCTGTGTGCATGTAGATGCACACATACTGGAATGAAAATTGAAATAAAACGGAATCTACTGTGGGATGGAAATTATGCTATATATTTCAGGTTAATTGTACAGGCTGAAAAAAGGGCTTGAATAATAAAAAGGTTACTGCAGTTGCATGTATGCCTACATACAATTTACCCTAGTTCTATTCTATACCCAGTAACCAGTGACTACAATTTCCTTCTCCAAGCATAATTTCTCCAATGAAACTTTTGACTTTAGAATCAGAATATAAGAAAAAATTAGTCTGAGTTGTCACCATGCCATTGTGCACAGAGCAACACCCTTGTCTGCCATGAAAGCTTTATAATATCCATTACGGGATGGAAGCGGTGCTCACACAGTATCAGAGGCACAGCAAGGGTCTTACACATTTGTCTCCCAAACATGTTTGTCTGTTTGTGGATCATCTGTATCTTTCAGACAACTTCAGTAAAGAGTGAGCTCAAATCTTAATCCCACATTTAGGCTTGCAGGGGTAGGATGGGAAAGGTATTATGGAGCAAAACTTTGTGTCAGAGAAGGCTGTGGTGATAACTGTCATTGGATTCTCAGTGACAGCAGTTTTCCAGGAAAATAGATGCTGTGCTCAGCATTCTTTTTCTGCAGCTGAGATTTCAGTACCCCTCTCCAAGCTGTATTTACTGTCTCTTCCCCAGCTCATCCCCTTTAAGTTTTACAGAACCAGCTGGCATGGGGGGAAAGACTGCAGCATCAAGCACTACACACAGAAGACTGACTAGCTCAGAGCCAAGCAACATTAGGGCCCTTGTCCAAATTTTTATTGACACCACCTAGCTCTCACAAAGCTCTCCTACAAACATTTCCAAAGATCTCCTGTTTTCCAGTGGTTTTTTTTTTCTCCTCCAGTGCTACTACAAAGATAGCTGTTTCTTTCCTTGTGTACCTTACAGAGAAGCAGGATCAGAAAGTGTTCCTAGCAATTCAAACCCCAGTCTGTCTCTCTGATAAACAGTGAGGAAGAACGAGTTCAGGAAAACATTCAGTGTCCCTCTTATAAACTATTTCATTTTCAGGATCAGAAGAAGTTAAGTAGTGTAAAATATTTAATATGAATCTGTGTATTTTGAAAGTCATTTTCAAAGGAATTTGTCTCCTCTGGACTGAAGTTATTATGCAAAATTAAAAAATAGTATTTTCCATCTTTGATTTAAGAGATGTGAGAGCTACAATTTTAAAAGGAGAAGGAAAAATAGCTTCACTCAACCAAAGTAAAGAAAAGGGACCACCTTATCGGCAGCAGAGTGATTTTGACTGTACTGACAATGACATGAGTAATCCATCATGTCATCGGCCCAGTGACGGATGTACCCTGCACCTCATCTCTGTATGTGTGCAGAGAGGACTATGTAGCGAGCCAGGAGGCAAGTAACACTTAACCCCTGCAAGCTTCATGTTCCTGCTGTGCTTCAGACAACCTCTGTCATGTATGAAAAGCCTAAAGAATGACAGTAAATCTATACAGACCAGCACAATCTAACATCATGACAACTACACACCACCATAGCCTTATAACACTGTTAAACTGTATCATCACGGACATGTAAGACAAGGCCTGTATTATGTGCTTTGTTGAGGCACTTAAAAGGTCCTTGGAAGTGCACTGAATATTCCTTTTGTTTTCTTTCAATCAATAAAAGAACATAGTTCATAAATACTAATTCCATATATAAAGATGATTAATTATCTTGGCCCAGTAGAAATAGTACCTTATTCCAGAAAAAAACTGAATTAAATAGAAGACAGTATTCAAAGGGAGTAACAAAAGATAAATCTGGCCTCTTAAAAATGTTTCCTAAGATTCTTTTGAATTGACAGTAGTTATAGCAGAAAACGATAGTTGTTTCCTGATTAATGGTATGAGCTGCATTGTTCAAAAATTTTAATTTGCATTGCCACTTCCAAAGGAAATACGGACATTTAAAATGTTGAGATCCACTATTTATTCAACTCTGAAATGCAATAAACATTTATACATTCCACCAGCATAACTGCCTCTCTACTGAACAGTCATAATGTAACTATGAAATGTCCCAGGATAGTAACCTTATAGAGTAAGACACATGGAGAACTGGTAGTTGTCCATCATGTATATATCTTCTTGAAGAGTAATCTGCCATGGAGCTACCAATCAAAATTTTCACTCAGACCAGGAAAGAGAATACTAGATAGCTCGTTTAAAAACAGGTTCAATGGCAACATTTCCTGAGTTCTCAAAAATGGTCTTTTATAATCTCCCTTTTTCTCCTTCTGTTAACATACAACAAGCTTCTCCTGGGTAAAAAAAAAAAAAAAGAAAGAAAGAAAAAAAAAAGAAAATAGCTGGTTGAATAGTAATATCGTTAGTTCATGTATATGCAAAAAAAGATCTTTTCACACCTTGATGAAATTAACATAAATTTAAATACTAATGAATTGGTAGAGACCAGTGAAGAATACCAAGGACCACGTTCAAACTGAGTTATATCCCTATAAAACAGATCTATTTTCTAGGGACAAGTGACATGAGTGTTATATGCCTTTATTGCACAATCTGCATAATTCAAAGTCCAAAACAATTTGCAGCTGGATAAAGAAAATTGACTCTTTACTAGTGGAACATCACATCTAAAGGATATTATTTTCCTTCTTGGCTGAAATTACCATGTACTGTTGCAAGCCAAAAATCCACAGTCAGTAAATACAAGGAAATGTATGTCTGAAGCTATTCAGTATTTTGTGACTGGGGAAAGCACAGTACAAATATACACAAGGCAGTGGGGCACTGAATGTAAGATGAAGAACCATTGCATCTTTCAGTAATTCCAAGAAGTTGCCAGGAGAAGGACAACAGACATCAGGAGTGGTTTGTCTACTCTGTTCCCTCCTGTCCCCATATGATATATGCGTGAAGCAGCACTACAAGAGCCAGTGCAAAACAAATATGCATAGTGACAGATGTCAGTGTCCACGTCTAAACAATTGCTATGCCTGGTACTGTGGAATTTCCACACTGTTAGTACTTTTTAACTCATCTGCTTATTGTGTGCATGGTTTACTCTAGCTCAGTTCTGTTGAGGTCAGTCACAACCTTCAAAGCCAAAGTTTGTCTATATTTGCCCTTCTTTCCCGAATGGATCAAATCACACTCTTTTGTTGTTGTTTGATGACTTTCTTCTTCTGACAACCATTCCTTTATCTTCTTATTTTGCTTGGTCTTGAGAACACTGAAGACCTGATGGCAGGATGCTCACACCCACCAAAAACAGTTGACAGATTCCAGTAGGTATCGAGTTAATGCTATACTTACCTTTGGCTGAGGGGTCAAAAGCTCTTGACTTTTATGCCTGTAGAAGCAGAAGCTGTCTCAGCACAGCTTTTTTTTTCAGCCAGTATTTCCTTCCAGTTCTACAGCAATGTGTCAAACACATGATCTGAAATGAATTAGTCCAAGAGCAAAATAGGATCAGAAATGAAAAAAAATTCTTCTACACTCTTACAAACATCACAAGAGTATATCAAATCACTGTTTATAAAAAAACCCCAAGAGTCTTGAGCAAAACTATAAAATCCCATTCAAATGCCCTTGGTAGGAAAAGGCTAGCCATAAGAAAGAACATGTTTATTGCTGCAATTCAGAGTTTTCTTGTTTTAAAACATTACTTTATGCTAGTGAGAACCAATATAGATAAAATGTAAGTAGCAGTATTAAACAAAGTATGGAGTGATCAGTTTCAACATACACTCTTTATCTACGAAAACAAATTTGAAATATATCCCTAAGTTTGTCATCCACTGATCTCTCACCTGTTGGACAAAAATGATTATCTTTGTTTCTTGATTCCCAGTAATAACACGGGAATTGCCATCCACAATGGCACACAATAGATTTACATTGCTCCTACAGATGAGTTTGTGTGAAACATGTATGACTTGCTGTACAAAAGAATTTATCCTCTATAAATTACAAATTACTACTTAATTCAGTTTTTGTTTCAGTGTGCAGCACAGGCTAAGGAGTCAGAGGGCAGCCAGGGCAGCCCAGACCTGGGGATCAGGCACCTCCATGGGGATGAGGAAGACATAGTCAAAAATCTTTTTGAAGAGGCTAATAGTAGTGAGCAGAGCAGATGGATCTGCCTAGACAAGCCTTTACCAATACTAAGCCAACAGTTCAACTTCAGTTTCTCAACAAGATGATACATCTGTGACCAAAAGTGTTCCTGCAGGGCCACATCGTGGTTTATTTAAAGCAAACAAAGTAACAAAGAAGTAAAAATACAAGCCTTTCTACTTAAAACAGAATATCGGACTTTGTACCAGCTACCTCATCTACCTATAAGTTTTATAACATGAGCTACATGAGAACACAAACATATTTCATACATGTGAACTACTGTCTTTAGACACTTATATTTTAAAATCCTGAAAATGATATATAGTAAATCTTACATGCTTGAAAGTGTGATCCTCAAGATAAGTTCCTACTTGGTAATTTTTAAATTTCTCAGCATCAGAATGGCTTAGCAAGTGTAGTCATTACTACTGAGTTCACTGGAAAACACCAGGATGACAAGACTGAGAAAATCAGCCCACAACTTTCTCAGACTAAAAGAGTATTCAGATGGCACAGGTAATTCCTAATTCACCACAAACTCAATAGGTAGGTAATTTAAGATGAAATCTCAATCACATCACAGTTTGAGAAGAGATCTGGCAATCTCTTGAGTTCTGCTCCCAGAGAGAAAAAAAAATACAGATGCTTCAGGCTTGCTCTAAACTACAGAGACAGGTCAAAAAGAAGGAAATATTTCCTATTTATTTACAGCTGTGTTATGATTTTTCAAATTGTCCTCATTTGGGTGCTCCTATCAGCCTTGTCAGGGATAGTGTGTAAAAGGTAGAATTTAACCCTCATAAATATTATCTGCAAGTAAGGAAAATACTCATATTTATTAATTTCCTTTAATGTCATTTCATTTCATTCATAAACAATGTAGACTAAAAAATTTATCCTTAACAGGGAATTTGTCACTGTGGCAATTTAAAGGTTCAACAAGCCATCCTCTTCCTACAGGGAAATGTTGTGGTTCCAGAATCCATTTCTGGGGGCAGCAAAACCACCACAGCAGTTCTGCCAAGTTGTCAGCTGAAGACCAAGACCATGGCATAAAAAACATTTCAGAGCAGGTGCATTGCAATAGCTATAATCAGACATGCTGTTCTACTTTCACCTAAACAGAATCAAGAAGCTTTCTGTCCTCAGCCTGTCCAGAGCTGCTTGCTCCCCTCCTTAGGGGTACTGCCCTCTCAGATCTGAAGGCATAAAAGCACTTACAGTTGTTCCCCAACCTGTTATCTGGACAATAATACTTAGCCTGCCCAATAACACCTTAAATATTCTGTTTTAGCTGTCCTGTATCATTGCATGAGCTGACACAACATTTCATTAGAAAACACACTGAAAAAATCAATAAAGCAACAATTAGGCTTAGCTAAAAATGTAGCATGGGATTTGGAGATGAAAGATTTTGCACCTTTGTCTCTACATAGAAGGGTCAGACTCTAAAGTTGCATTGTCACATGTGTTATGACTACGCAGTTTATTTGGTGCTATGGAACACTTAAGATGTCCTACAATTTTATTTTTTTTTTTTTTAAGGTAGGACAGACATAACCTTTCTACATGTTATCAAACTTAAGCTTGGTTTTAATTGCTCATATTTGAAAAGCGTTGTATGTCTTTTCTTGTCAAGGAGCAAGAATAATGAAAAATTCAGCATCTCAGAAGAAGAAAAACAGAACTGTAGAAAGAATATAGTGACAAAATGTTCTACGGGCTAGAAATGAAGCATTTTAAATGTGTTTCATTCCATATATAACATATGGAGAGTGAAAGCAGAGGTGACTAGGAGGGATTGATGTGCATATACACACTCTTGAGATACTCTAGAATAGAGTGAATCAATGCAACACATTGATTCAAGAGATTAGCAGTTAAAAGACTTCATTTCACATTAGAGAGCTCTGAAGTTGTCACTGTTACAGTATCACCACTTTAACATCCCAAACAACTATTTCTGCTGGTAGCGCTGATGTCTTAGGACCAACATATTCTACCATCTAATATAATCAGGTTGTCTGAAAGACCTACTGAAACAAAATTCTAAAATCAGTGGTGAGTAACATGTCTTTTAAAAAAGAAGTTCATTGGCAATGTATTTGAACAACTAGAGACAAGTCGGTATGGAAATCTTCAGAAATGTTTTTTCTTTCTATTGTCAAAATAAAGCCAGCTACTTTTATGCAATTGTTACAGAAGCTGCAAAATTTCTCTTCAAAACAATACATTAATTTTTTGATTCTTGTGGTGAGGGTTTATAAGGCCCTTATCCATTTTATTTCCTATCACACAGGAGAAAGAGGAAACCTAATTCAGTGTTTTCCTTATAGTTGTCTCTTGTGGAAGTGGACACTTTCAAATACATTATCCAAAGAATTGACTAAATATTAACTCATGGTGTCTGACTAACACCCTATGGATCAGAGATCATACATTCAGATGACCAAAAGAGTGATACTGCATCATGAACCATGAATTTTTTGAATGCTGTGTGGAATATGTATCCATTTTTACAGTACTAACACGATAGATCTATTATTTTATAATATACATAAGGCAAAGGGCAGCTGAATGACCAGGAAATTACTTGAGGAGAAAAATTTGCCCATCTCATATTTCCTTGTATTCATGAGACTTCAGGAAAGGAAGCTATAAGAAAAATATCAAGCATTATCAGATGTATGATAAAAATATGAGAATTAACAGTGCTAGCTTTAGTCTATGTTTGTCAGAGCTCAGTTAAAATAGTGTATTTTTCAGATTACGGATCCCCTCCTTCCACTTCCTTTTTCTTTCAAAGGAGATCGTGGATGCCTGTCTCATGAACAGTCCAGAAAAACATTTTTTTCCAGAACCCATAAATAAGTTACACTGAGTGGAAGAGCAAAGAATTAAGAACTTTTCCCAGACTACATTTTCCTTCTGAATCAAAAACCAAAAGGATTTTAATTCTATAATGTTCTCCAAGTGGGAATCATGCTGAATGAGCACTTAGAGTAAACATTTTCAAACACTCATTTCATACTAAAATAAGAAGTGGTTGCTTCAGCTCATAGTTTTAATTTGGGCTTTACCTGAACATTTTCACCACCAAAATGCCAGGTCTAATATGTGTATTTAAATATATCCAAACTAGAAAACTTTTTCTAATATAATTGGTCACTTAAGCAAATAAAAAAAATCAATACTAAATAGGACAGATCACCCTTCTTCTTTGAAAAGATGTATCTTCTTTTGGTCATCATGATTAAAGAATAAAAAATAAAATATAAAACATACTTCCAGTCAATAGTTGATAGTGTATACTTATTTTCAGGTCCTACAACAAGAAAAAAAGGTATTTTCAAATAATTATAGAGAATCATGTAGGAGAAAAGTGATAGAGAAAGATGGAATATCAACAAGGAGTATCAGAAAAGGTTTGTCTATTATTATCACTGTGGTCTTCCACAAAACACCTCTTAAGTACCCGAACAATAACACCTGTGAAACGAGAAAACACTGAATAGCAATTACAAGTTTGCTTTACTGAGCAGCTCTTTCCTTTTATTTCTTATTTTTCTCCCTCCAGCTCACTGCCTGTAATTTGCCACTATAAATTATTTCTTAACAGTTGAATAAAAGAAAGGGTTCATCATTTATTTCTAGTACAGTTATCACCTCCATAATAAAAGAAAATCTGATGCTCCTTTCAAAATCACAAGGGTTCCACTGGTCAGTAAAGAATATTAACACTTATTATGTTTTTTTTTCTTCTTTCTGTGGCTATTTTCACATTAAGGTCAGACATAATTGTTTAAATGAGGAAGCTGATTTATCATTCAAAAAGTAATTCTTCACTGGGGCACATTAGGTGATAAAAATCAATGACAAGGATAGTAAATTGCCTGGGAGGGTTCAAAACAGATTCAAGATAAAGGAGGGAGAGAGAAAGAGGGAGAGAGAGAGATTAAGTCAAGACAGCATCTAATGCTTTTGCCAAACACTTCAGCCTCACCCTATTTGACGTTGATCTAATAGTCGACCATTTAATTTCCAGGTCGCAGTGCCAATCTTTTGTCACCTCTGTTGCCCCATATCAAACTTTCAGGAAACAAAACCCCTGAAAGCAGACAATCAATAATGAGATCAGCAGATCTTATCTTAAGAGAAACAGGACTTGCCTGCTTTGTTTGTGGAAGGTTGTTTCTCTGAATGCTTCAGCTAGGGCTGCTTGTCAGTAAGTGACTGTGAAGTGCACAGCATGATTGAACGAGACTAGATAAAGTCACCAGAAAATGTGGCAGTGGAAAGGAAAACACATAAACTAAGGCGCGAAAATATACCACACCATGTGTGGCCACACAGTTCTTATCATACATACTCTCCTACCATGTAATCTCAAAATATTATTATATTGTTGCACTTTAGTTGTCTCATAGGTGGTCATATGCTAAGTAAATTTTTACATTACAGTTTGAAGATGCCATGGAATTCCTAGCTTTCTAGATAGAAAGAACTATATAAGTTCTGCATACTAGTGACTTTTTATTGCTTTGAGCTATTATATTGCTTAATAGGTATGTTGTGGACTAATAAACTTGTTGTATAGTTTGCCTGTTGTTCCCATTGCTTCTAAACTTATTTCTGAACAAAGCAATAGAGTCAGGGAACACACTAGAAGATATATTTAAACAAGATTTTATATATAACAGCCCACTGGTCCACTCTAGAAAGTCTACTCTATGTATTTGTGATGTTGATACTGTGGCATTATGTAGTGTCAGTGTCTACTTTCATATTATATTTTGCAACTAGGCTACACCTGTACTAAAATTACCTAAAATCGCTTTTACTCCCCATTCATCTCAGAAAATTGGTATTTGAAAAAACTAAGAATACATAAAAGTTTTAAAATAAAGAGTAATTTTCTGACAAACCTAACTGCAATGAACATTAATGTCAATGTAGAAAAAATAATGACTCTGTATATTACTTTTTCTAGCTTTTCTCTTTTACCTTAAAGCTGTATCAGTCTGGAAGCAACATTTCTTTTCATAAGGCAGAGTATGATAAATAGTTACTTTTCACCACCTATTTTCATTTCTATTTTCATTACAGCTGGTATGAAAACCATCATTAGTTAAAAATAAGTTAGGTTTCAAAAAAGTTTCATCGAAAATTTTTCATTCAAATTAGTACTTAGTCCTTTAAAAAGGCAAAGGCTAAGCTCTTTTTTAGCCACAATGAGGTGCTATTCAGTTATTTCACTTAATTTGTTGTGGGTATTTTTTTTTTTTTTTTTGCAATAACAATAGAGATTTGAATGAGAATGGTGAAATATTTAGCATGTGTTCTGTGCTTGTTTTTAACATCACTACAAATATAAAATATTATGGAAGAAATAGCGCCCTTGCTTTATTTGTCAAAAACATGGGATTACTTTTTTTTTTGGTGAGTTAATTTGCTCAAGAAACTCAGCCAAATGCAGTTTACAGCTTTGGAGAGAACACAACTGTTATTTCTAGAGCTTAGAAGATGTTACCTCAGTAGCATAATTAATACCTTTAACACCTATGTTAAATTGTAGAGCAGTTTAACTGAAAACTGTCCTTCATTGAAAAAGGCGCAGCATAGAAATTTAAGGGGCAGAAAGAAAATGGATGGACCTAACAAATAGTTACACTGTGGATCCCTGGACTTAATTTCCTATGCTCTTAATTTCTACTTCTCTTCCAGATGATTTTCACTTCCAAGAAACTGAGCAGTTTGTTCCAGATCTTTAAAAATGTCTGTTTCTAAGAAGAATGTTGTTACTCTGAGCTGAATGATGATTTAAAGAGGAATTTGTGCCCAGGGCATTGACCTTGGTGGCCTTTTTGTACATTACAATTCCAAAGGAAATCACAAAAGAAGATGGGCTTACTGTAGTTAATGAAATTCCTCACCAAAAACACTAATCTGGGTTAAAACTAAAAGAATGCTGATAAGGATATTACAGCTCATACTGAGAACAAGAAAGGTGCACTGCTAAGATCAATTGTGGATGTTAGGAGTTAGTCTTCAATAGTGGGTTTTTAAAAAAATATCTATCAAAATGGATGTTTGAGAAAAAGCTTTTTAGATGAAGTGCTGCTAAAATAGAATGAAACATAATTTTTACTTTTTTATATTGTACCAGGTACAACCAAATCAACCAATATTAGCAGAAGTTTAACATCACTTTAAAAGAAAGAGATTGACCTACTGAGAAAGTACATGAGTAAATGTGTAGCAATACACTGATTATTACTGTTTCCCCTCAGGCAAATACCTCTCTCTTAAGCATGTGCTTCACTGGAACATTTTGTTTTATTACCTTGTGAGATAAGTGGGGAAAAAAGCCTTTAGTACCTGGGGAATTAAAAAATTCAGACTTGTCATATCAGTGTCTGTTCTCAATTTCATGCAGGGCGCATAATTATAACCGTGTTTAAATTGAGCCCAGAAGAAAGATGGGTTCAAGTGCAAATTAATTTCAGATTATCACAACAAAGGCAATCAAATCTCAACAAGCTTGCCAGCAAAATACTTTGCAAAGGTCCCCAGGTCCCTTCCCACCCCCAACTTACAACAAAGACCTTTCAGCTCAAATTAAGCTAATGATCTAATACAACATTTCTGCCTACCTTTTTGGGTTTTATTATTTACTCAGATACATGTATTAAGCTAGTGAAAAATGGAGGAAAAGAGGAAGAAAAGGTGGCACAGAAAGGTCAATGTTTACTATCAGTAAAGTGACAAAATAAACAGTCAACAGCCCTGACAAGGTCTGCATGTCGTCAAATTGTCTTATTCTGTGGAAACTATCAGAGTGAATTGACAGTGCTGAAAGGACTTGAAATTTATCTGAGCCCCTTCTCATACAGACAGAATCCAAAACCAAATATCATGGCTCACCTCCTCCACCTATCTATCAGCACAGCTTTTATATAAATCCAACATCTTACTCTATCCTATGGGAACCTGCTGGGGAATGAAGGGAATCAAGTGCTGAAAAAATTCAAGTCAAGCCTCATTACCTCCTCATTACCTTTGCAAAAGTGGAGTGAGAGAAAATTTTATCTAGGGAACAGAAGCTTGGGAATCTCATTCAGAGTTCTGTCTGGTTATTGCACAGCCAACCATGGAGCTCTGCCTCTGTGGGATTAAAGTTTTCTTCCCATTTCTCTATAGTAATGATCCACTCATTAAGGTTTTTAAGGTAAATTACCATCACTTATCATTATGCCAGTCACTAAGTAAGCTGCATTAAACAAGGAATGTCAGTCGTACCCTTTGCTTTTCTTTCTCCCCAGTTATCATGAGGAAATAAAGAAAATATATTTCACAGTTGGTTTATAATTCTATATTAATTATATTTTCCCACTTGTATTTGTTAGACCCTTAGGGCAGACATATTAGATAGAAATATAAATTACTTTGTAAAAATATATATATATATAAAAATATATACATGCAGGTACATAATTCTGTCTTCTTGAAAAAAACCTTGAAACATGATTTCTTTTTTGCATTTTATTTTCATATTCGCTTTGCTTCTATCTGAGGTTTTTATGTACCACCTCATCATAGCATGTAAGAACTATTCATCTTTCTACATTTAAGTTTGGTTGTTATAATGTGCTTTTTAATTATTCAACTACCCCTTTTTGTTTTAAATCACTTCTTTTGTCAGTTTATCCTTTATTATGTAAATTGTTGATGCAAAATAAAAATGCCCCACATTCACCCTAGTTTGAGCTTTCTGTAATGCTCAGTTCCTTGTTTCCTTGTTTTTTACCATAAAAGTCTTGAAGCTTGTAATCTTTTTTTTATTTTAGACTCAGCATTTCCAGGCAAACTTTTAGGGGCATTTTTAAATTCCAAGATTAATTTCAGATCGCATGTTTCCATTGGGAAATTTCTGATTGTTTGTTATCAGTTCTCAAACAAATGCATTGGAAGTGCATTTCCTAAATAAACAGATAAAAAGTCCTAACTGTGTCAGCAATTATTTTGTTTTGTCAACAGAAAAATGATCTACAAGGACTATATCCCTCCAGGCATTCATTTGCTCTTCTTATTTGACAGGGTAGACCATTCATTGAATTTGACCAACTCGTACCATGAGACACTGGGTGATATCTGTCAGTCTACTGTAGATTACAGAGAAGGCCACAGAACTAACCTTCCCAAAACAACCATACTTCCAAGGTCCTATGAGCAAGGTGAAGAGTAGGGTCAACACATTAGGAATTACTAATGCAGAGGCTTGATTGGAAATGCTGGGGCATACCCTTTTACAAGAAATATGTACAGAAGGAAAGAAAAAGATGGGAGAAGATAAAGGGCAGGAATGACAAAGTCAATCAGAACAGACTAAAGGAGGGAAATAGGGGGCAGAAGAGCTGGAAACTGTCATTGCTTCAGTAAAATGAGAGACAATAACACACTACACACATATAAACATAAACCCATACCAAAGGCAAACTGTCTCCAAAACTATAAAAGGCAACCTTAGTTTCTCTGCTATCAGTTGCATTTTCAGGCTTCCCTCTCTTTTTCTACTTCCTACCGCTTCGAGGTCCCACATGTAATATAATATGAATGTTTGTTCTTAAGGTTCTTAACTATGATATCGGCCCTTGCTTCTGTATTTCAGTTTTAGATACTTTAAAATAGAAGTGAGCTAAAATAAAACAACTGAAATCTGTCATAAAATAGAGTACATGCGAAAATTGTACCATGGAGTGACTCATCTCTCTGTTTATGTTATTACTAATAGTTGGTAAATTTCAAAGGGAATTATTTTCTAATAAGGTTTGTGTTTTTTCAACTTTACAGTTTGTGTAAAGCATGTTCCTCATTTACTGTGCAGAACTTATGGGTTGGAGTAAC
Source organism: Todiramphus chloris collaris (assembly GCA_025345505.1). NCBI lineage: Eukaryota > Metazoa > Chordata > Aves > Coraciiformes > Alcedinidae > Todiramphus > Todiramphus chloris. Next base: position 2,187,072 of record JANVCC010000319.1, read on the forward strand.
TTATGCTCTTGTGACATATAGAGCTGAAACTGATTATTGTGCAGGTCGTGATACTTTGTGGAGCTATGAGCCTCTGTTTTGTAATTTTTGAAAGTACATTTTAACCTATCCAACAGAGAAAATCTTGAAAATAAATATTGAGTGTCTCCAAAGACTCTGAAACCAAAAAGCAAATTGGAAGATTCAATGTTGCATTATTTTTTAAAATATGTGAGGCCTGTCTGACACTATTCAAATGTAACAAAATGGATTTAAAAATTATTAGCTTTACCTTTTTTGCTAACAATCAAGTCATGTTTTAAAATCATACACTTAGCTTCATTTCAGCACTAGATATTAATGAGTTAGATCAATATGCCAGTCTTAAATGCATAGGTACTGTCTGTAAAAACTCTGATCTTGAAAATACTTCAAAATATGCTTATCAGTTTAGAAGTTCTTTTTGCATGTGGAAAAGCAAAGTCCTTATAGGACTAAACTTGGTTAGAATGCAGTCAGATTTTCAAGAAGGAAATAGCACTGTTGCAGGGGAGATATAAACTGCTTCATGCATAAAATATCAGTGAGGTTACCTGGTTTGGAGAATGCAAGAGAAAAGAATAAATCCAACCACTTTAGACTAGGTTTTAAACTAAATTCATGCAACCTATTTATCTTGGGTTTTATGATGGTTTTGTGTTCAGTTATATGTACTTCAGAGTTCCGGTGCTGATGTTTTCAGTACTAACTATAAGTCTATGTAATGCCTTTAAATCCATGAGTGTTACTAACAAAATATTAGATAATATCCATTAATATCAAGTGCAATTAATCAAAGGACTGCAAGATGCAATCATATAACATGAATAAAACCCAACAAAATAAAATTGCAGAGAAAAGATGTATTTTTTCTGTTAACATCTAGAATAACTATGATTAATATTTACTGCTGTAAATGTTCTATAGGCATTCTCACATGCAGCATAAATAGAGAACCCTCTTGTCAATGAAGTACTTATTCTGTTCTGCGTTGATAGTGGAAATACCTTCATTGGGTTTTGTTTTCAAAACCAATACATTTTTTTTTAGATTCCAGATGTTTATAACTTCATTTCTGCCAGCATTTTGTGACTTGAATTACATGAAGCATTGGCCCATTCTGTGAATAAATACAAAGAGTAATATGCAAATAAATAGGAATGTGAATGCTATCATTCTTGAGTGTCACACACGTTTCTTCAAACAGGATAATCTACAGAGAAACAGTAGATAATTGTGTTACACTCAAAGTGTGAGAAAGGCTGCAGAGTTTGTACAATGATTACACTTTGTTACACCAAGTTAATATGCATTGCAAATAGCTTTGCCTTGATATGCAGGATATTGTAATAAGTGTCCTCCCAAACTTGAGCAATCAATGGAAGACCTCCTTACAAATGAAGTCTTTGATCTCAGGATAATTCTGGATCTATTTTACCACTAAAATTACTTCTGAGGCAGCAGTAAGAGAGCAGAGCTAAGGCCACACTCAGTGATTTTCACTACTACTTCTTTAAAGGAATGGTCATCACTTTGGTCAGATAGATACATTGTCCCAAAAAACTCATATGTTCAGAGTGGCCAAAAATACATAATCAACTCCTGAAATACTGAGGACTGTTTTTTTAATAAATTTTATAATATTTTTCTCAAATACATTCAAAATATATGCAATGTTTCCCGTGGCATACACGAAGGTCATCTGTTTCATGATTCATAAGAAACTAGATGATGAGGAATGCAAGATTACAACTGTCAATGTAATACTAATTTTAATGCCCCTTCAATGCTTTTTCCTCTGTCTTTACCACAAAAGCAAAAATCCCATTTTTATTTTAATGTGAAATTATTCCTTTACTTCTTTTGGAAGTAGAGAAATACTTCCTTTTAGGAACATTTTATTGAATCAATTGGAATACAGAGATGATTGCTACTGGTTATCTCCTGGAGTGAAATGATTCACTATTATGAGCAAAATCTGGACATAATTCCAGGGCTGTAACTAACCAGGCTAGCCACTAAATTACTTCAGTGGGCTTCGTATCAGGTCCAATGAGAGGTACCTTGTGGCACTTTTGTGAAGTCAAAGACAATGAGAGTACCACATGTTCCTGGCATACCTTCATGGTGGTAACCACAGTGCACACACCTCATGCACGTGGCATGTTTCAAAAGGCCCGTGAACCATATGCTACTGTTGACCTCCACTTCTCTGTTGACAAGCTACAGTTCAAATACAGACATTACTTGATGGTCTCTAAAGAAAAGCTGTCACACTGTGGTGACTGCTGTTCAGAAGCGTGCCTTACTTTGTCTCAGTGTCTCTTTTCTCATGAGTGTGTCTCATTTCTTTTCTGTCTTTGGACACTGATATCCAGCTGAGAATGTCTTGTTGTGCAATAGGAGCACATCCAGCCTCTCCATGCTGCTCACCCATGGTCAAGTTTGTGTGCATGTGAGGGGTGGATGAGGGGTTTTGCATTCTGCGTATCATAACAGGTTGCACTGATATGACATTCAGAAGACTGTTCAGCTCAACAGGCTCCCATTCCCACCACAGAAATGAGACAGCTATTGAGTCAAAAGGCCAGGAAGAGGTGACATTTTTGCCACACTGCTTTTGGTTAGTCAGTGTAGTTAGCTCTGTGAATGTTACAGAGGGAATAGAAAACTGCAGTTCCTGGGGTAATGCAACAACATAGAACAGCCCTACAGGTGAAATATAGCTACCATACAGGTGATTGAATCTGACTGGGATATTTTTTTCACAAGTTCAGACAGTCTTCCCTTGTCTCCTTCCCTGGCACACAAGGCCTCACACGTTCAGAAATGCTTAATATGAAAACAAACTCTCTTCTACACACACTTGCTAAGAGCATTAAAATAAATCATCATATATAAAACCAAACAATGTCACAGATCTGTTTCCAGCCATGAGTGGCTTTCAGTAGTGCTTACCAGCAGCCAATATTGAGTTACAGTATTTGCTTTCTATTTAAAGAACTAAATGGGGATCTTTTTTCCAAATCCCAGGTCAACTTTTTAAAATAGAAAGTAACGTACAAGAGCTTGCAAATCTGCTTGTAATCAGGACTCCTGAAAGTTACATCTGGTTGACAGATTTAGAGCACCACAAGTGTAGGAAAAGGAAGGGTAGAAGACTAGCAACAGCAGCAGCAAGAGTGGGAGGAGATAAACAGAATAGCAGCAGTAGAAATTAAAGGATGCATCTAGAATTCAGAAATGATGATTAACAATGACTACCAAATATTTTATGCTAACAATCAACAACATGGAATATTGAAAGATGGTAGGACTGTCAAATATTGTCTCTCTGCCTAAACGGATTAAGAAATGTATAATAAAGATTCCTTGATGAATTTTGGTTTAGAAACATCTAGAAGTACTGCTAAGTACTTCTGAGAAACCTATAAATATATGATATTGATGACTTCAATGCATCACAAATGGGTAGAAAATAACTGGTACTTATAGATACCCAGCGAAATAATACCTTTAACAAAATACGTTTCTTCAATACATATAGATCTCTGACATATAGCTCTATAATAAGACTATGGAGTCAGTTTGTGTGTTTTACTTCTAACACACAGACGTCTTGCAAAGCCCCAGGGAGTTTTGTGAAGCCAAGCTTTGTCAATTCTCATCCTTTTCAGTTCAGGAATTCCCCAGTGCCAACTTTGAACAATTAATGTTGTTAACTTTGATGAAAGTAACATTGTCAGCTTGTGACAATAGTACAATATTATATCTTTAGCCTAAAGCTGTATATTTACCAGTCTGATCATAAAAGCAGCTCTCCATATTTGGTAAATATTTTATTAAAAGTTTAAAAAAGTAGAAGAGGAAGACTATGATTTAGGGTACTGGTTCAGTAATATGCACAGATACAATATAAGCATATAGATATAGAGAAATTGCTGATTTTTTTTTTCCTCTCTCTCTGGCTCTTGGTTTTTTCTTTTCACGACAAGAAAACTACTACAGAAGTTTCAATCACCTTAAAGGTGTTTCTGAGTATCAAATGGTGCTCAACACACAAAAAACCCTACATATTCTGTGTCAGGCATGTGTTGCTTGTCACCAAACAAATGTTGGTCTGGAAGAGTCAGAAGAGGCTGAAACATTTGAACATACTCTTTATGCAGGAACTGTTTTGAAACACTACATTTCACTGTCTCTCCTGTGATATGATTCCTTGTTTCTGGTAATTTAAGCTTTGGTCTTGGAGAATTTTATATTTTCCAGAGGAACTTGTAGAACAGAGAAGTTTCCAACTTACCTGTAGAACTTTCTTTAAGAAATTTTGTTTTGTTGCTTCCTTTCATAGGGGAAAAATGGGGCAAGAAAAATGTCCAAAAAAACCAAGTCAGAAAAGAAGGAGGAAGATTATTTCAGTTTCCCTTTCTTTCATGATAACATGTAAACAAGCAAAAAGAAACAGATCATAAAGTTTGGCAGGGTAAATGTAAAACCAACATGACAGTCCAAACAAAAGATTGAGGAATAACTTTCAAAAAGTATAAAAAACTTCCATAAAGCTTTTTTGAAACATACCAGATTTGAGAAAAGTGACAAGGATTTGATGGGTGACCAACGTATAAAAAAAAGAGAACAGAGGGAAGAAAATGCAACAGTTAAAGAATAAAATTAAAGAAAAAACCCAAAAAGGTAAAATAAAGTAATAAAAATTGGTTTAATTAGTATTTGATATGAAAAAATTGGAGAAATATCTAAAACACAGTTCCTGTAAATAAGGGGTCATCAGAAAGTCCACCTCACAATGGGATGTTTCTAAAACAGTTTATCAGACAAAATGGTAAAATGAACAGTGTCAAGTAACAGGAATGAAGTAGAACCCACCCAAATATTCTAAGTTAATGGAAGAATGAACCATCTGAACTTATTTGAAATAATTTATTAACTTGGTAATGGTGAAACCAGATTTTTTTTTAAAAGCCTGTTTATGAATTTTGAAGGAATGACAGACCAGGAACTCCAGTGTATTGTGCAAGTCATCAGGAACTATTATAAGGAATAGAATGAATAGAAAGATTAGAAAATAATATATAAGAGGAAGGAGCTAAAACTAATTCTATAAAGGGAAATAATGACTCACAAATCAATGCAAGTTCTTTAAATGAAACACAAGAGAATTAGTAAGATTCACCCTGATGATACAGATTATTTGGATTTCCAGAAGGCATTTGACAAGATCCCTTACCAAGGGCTCTTAAAGAAACTGAGAAGCCAGAAGATTAAAAAGAAGATTCTTGCATGTATAAATAATTGGTTAAAAGATTGGAAACAGAGATTAGGAGTCCATTTCTCAAGGTAGAAAGAGGATCCCTGTGGAGTTCTACAGTCATGTTTTTGGGTCTCGTACTGCTCAACATATTTCTAAATAACTGGAAGGAAGAGAGGGTGAATATAAAGTGTCAACATTTTCTTATGATACTAAGCTATTTTAGGCAGCAGAAAAAAGGGCTAACTGTGAAGAAGTGCAGATAGTGCTACTGGAATTCAGATATTAAGACATTTCTTAGTCATAGCCTGGAACTGTATCGTACCTTCAGGGACTCAGCAATAAAATGGTAGATGAAATTAATTAAAGGTAAACATATAGCTAAAGAGGCATATGGAAAACTGATAACCATTATTTCAGATATACTTTACAAACCCTAAGCCAGCCTTTACCATTTAGGAGTGAGGTCTTCCAGTTACAGCAATGAAGAGAGTGAATCTTCTGAATCTTTAATGCTGACCTCAAGTAAGTACTGGGGAAATTTCAGAAGAGTGAAAAAAATATAGTGTGCCAATCTTTCAAAAGGGTGAAAAAGTATGAATAAATAAAAGACAGTTATCCTGGTTATCTGGAAATTATGGGAGTATAGTAATACTTCATTATTTAATCCAAAACAGCGCATGTACAAACTAACTCAATGTGTTTTGTTGACAGACTGACAAATATAATGAATAAAGGTAAATGATGTGATAGATTACCACAGAATTCATAGTGTCTTATTAAAATATGATCAATGTTTGAGTATAAAAGTCATAACATAAAATATAGCAATTAATACTTGATTGAGAGAGCAGAAATTACTGCAGACAAGAAATAAACTGCATAGGATTTAGAATTTACCCTATTCTTGCAGTGTGATGATAACCTGTGCAGAATAGGTTAGAAAGCCCAGGTCAGTAAATCAGTTTTCTTTAAACAAGAATATAACACTCATGATAAATACATTCGGGCCATAGAGCAGATACCTAAATTGGGGGTGGAGTTAAGAACACCTCAGAAAGAACTTGCTGTAGATGAAAGAGGAAAGGAAGTTGATTATCTTTGCATCTCATCCTCTGTTCAGTAGTATTTTTAATCATATCTTTTCCGAACCTTTCCTAATCCTGGTTTTAGTTTTGCTGATAACTAAACCACCTTCCATGCAATCATAATCTATTTCCCCTCCTCCCACTCCCTTCCTCTCACTAAGAACTCCTCCTTGTTCCAGGTTGCTTCACTGGTACATAGAGGCCACTTACAACATGGAAAACACAGGACATTTCGACATTAATTGTGGCATTGGTTCCTACTTTCACCTTGCCCTGCACAAGGCTGCAAGTAAAAAGGAAGTCTCTGACCAGTGATAGGATCCAGGATATAGACTCACCTCCTGTGAAAGAGGCCACATACAGTTCAACTGGCAATAGACACTGTGAAAGGATAGCACATGCTCAGGGAGGAAGAGTCTTTTGAAATTTTATCTTTTTAATATGAAGGAAGTTGGCTGAGTATATATTTCAAATGTTTATTATTTGGACAAATTTCAATGGATTTTGAAGGGGCCAGCAAAAAAACCCATGTCCCTGATCCATATTGCACATCGCTGTTGGAAAGGAGGGGGCTGCTGTTCAAAGAAACATGACAAAAATAATGTATTGCTGAACAACTGTGTTTGAAATTAAAATAAATTGCAAAAATAAAAAAATCTTAGCCTGAGGCTGACGCAAAACATGAAGAAATTTCCACCCAAAGGACTGAAGTTGTGCCAAGTTATAAGCAACTGAATAACAGGGACTTATAATGGGGACTGATAATGAAAATGATTGATAATATTAATTTTAATATTACTAATTATGTCATGCAACAATCCTGCTTATAATAACTGACAAGTAGCACTCTCTTTTATAGGCAAAAAGTAAAGGCATATCATTTGCCACAACTATATGGACAAGCAGCCACATAATTATGTATCTTTCTCTTACAGTGAAGTGGGTGAGATAAGAAACTAGGTTATAGAGGATTTTGCTTCTCCACAGAAATAGGATTTTCATTGGTTTTACCAGTTGTGCAAATTTGTTTTTGTACAGCTGTATTTTCTTTTGAATCCTGAGGAGCAGACTTTTGTCCCCTAGGACAATTTTTCAAACTTGTATGAAAATATCCCTAGTTGCTGTGTAGAGTGAACAAAATCTATATCCAATATCCATATACAATTATGTTCCATTAGTCACCCTTCCCTAAACCCCCTCCTTCCTTCCTATTACTCTTTTACCAAAGACACCTGGCTTTTTATTAACTATTGCACAGATTGAGGATGTCATCCTTGAGCTACTGAGTACCAACTTTTCACTTGACATTTTGCCAGAAAAGATCTGCTTCTTTAAAGACAGTGCTGTAAGCTCTATTATCACCAGTACTGCTGATCAGTGTACTCTCCTAGTTTACCTAAATAAGTAACAGTCCTCTTAACCTTTAAGAATTCTAGTATCTCTAATAAAAGCCTCATTATTTTTCCCCTCATATCCCAATGCCTTCTTTGTCAAAGGTCAGTAAGGGAATGTTTACCATTCAGCTTCAGAAACATCTCTCAGCAAATGATGTGAATGAAGAATTACAGTCAGGCATTGTCTTGCATATAATGCTTCCAAATTGCGGTCTGAGGTTGGAGGGGTCTCTGTCTTGGGTTAGATTCATGTCTGTTTTATAATGGTTTCCCTTGGCATAAACTTGGAAGAGGGGAGGGAACCAGACTGTAATAATATAGTATGAACCTAAACTAGTGTAAGTAGGGATGTGATCTCATGCATTGTAAGTGACATCATATGCACATGAGAGTGTATAATTTCTACATTTTTCCTTATTCAATCCAGACTAAGTTCTCTGTAAAAATGGTTTTCTGGTCTGCCACTGAAATATTTTTTAAAAAACCAAACCAAAATAAACCACACTAAACCAACAAAAAAAAAGAAAACGCAACCCAATACAAATGAACAACCAAAACAAAACAAATACAAAAACAACCAAGCAAACAAAAAGAACAACCAGACAACTAACAACAACAACAAAAAAAAACCAAACCAAACCAAAACACAAACAAACAAACAAACAAAAACCAACACAACACAAAAAACCACAAACCAACAAAACCCACAACCAAAACCAAGGAAAAAACCCAGACAAAATATTGTTCCTTTCTCTTGTCAACCTCTATTTTTTCTACTGCTGCCAATGAAAATCTGTATTGATTGTCAAGGAACATGCCTATGTTTTTAGAGTCTTTTAGTTGAATCTTTTTCTTTTAAAGACAACTGTTTCATCAAGCTTTCTCATTATCACTTGAATGTATTTACTATCAAGATACCTACACTTCTTCCTGTTCATAGAATGTGTAAAATGCCTGTCTTTGTAACTTCAGATTGGAATTTCTCCAATTGTCTCTTCACATCTTTCTTACATTTTTTTAGAGGAACACATGTAGTCCTGCATATGTATTAAATGCATGTTGCACTAAGCATGCATACTAGAACAAGATTTTGCATTAATCTTTTAATGTAGAAACACCCTCAGTTCATCACAGAACACCAGATTGACTTTAAAATCATGCTGCCCTTCAGTAGAACCTTTATGGCACACTCTATTAGTTGCATTATGCAGCAGCTTTATAAGACAGTAATATTACGCCTGATACTCTGATGTCCTATCACACCTCAGAGAACACACCAATTAGTCACATCTAGGTAGTAATCAACCTGAACCCCATCATTTTACTGGGAGATGATATATCTGTGCTTTTGTGCAATGCATGAAACTCTGATATGCTTTTCACTTCTTTTGTTGGTTAGATGAAAAGATGCTGCCCATGGCATCATGCATAATTTCCCTAATTCTAACAGCCAGAAGTGCTGTGCTGAATTGGACAAGGTAGTGGGGTTACATTCATATTCAGTTATAAGAAGTGAAGTCTCCTTAGCCATAAAAGGTGATAACAAGTATTTCCAGCAGCAAGTCTGACTGTTCAGGAATAGTACATGGAAGGATGTGTAGATACTATATTACTTTAAGGCATAACTATGGATTTGCCATTAGCCCTTGAACAGGTAGGGACCGTATTATTTCAAGGAAGAAGTTGGAGTTTTCTGGTCCTCTTTTTTCTAGCTATGAAAATCATTGCGATCTATCGCTGCTAACACTCTGCAGTGTATTTTTCCAACACAGAAGATCAGTTATGTAGGTTGCACATTATTATTCTAACTCACCTCCTTTGAGTAACAAAGAAAATGGTCTGTATATTCCTCACTCTCTAGGATGAAAAAGATACAAAACCACAACATACTCTCCCTGTACATGTAGTACAGGCACCCATTTTCCTTTGCATGACTGGGAAAGTTATGCTAATCTCATGAAATTTAAGGGATCAAAGGGCTTGGTTAAGCCTACAATACTTATAATGGCCTGAGTATGGGTGACCACTTCTACCAATGGAGATTAAGAGATAAGAACGACTAATGGTGACACCGCAAAATTTTATGACAAAAATCTCTTCATACTTCAAGGACCTCCAAATACAACTTTCCCAGATAAAGATATATATTTCTTCTAGAGATCTATTTTACAAATCCTCCTTTTTCAAAGCATCACTGCCTTTCCACATAAGCTCCATATTCTGTCAACCAAATTCCATGGTTGTTTGGTCCAGATCTCTACAACTGAGGGCCTTAGCTGATACTTTTTACTTAACAGTCCTGCTCTCCTTGAACACTACCTTGTTCTCTGAAATCTCCACTTTTAGTCACTGCCAATTTCCCACTGGGGGCTAAACCTCACATACAGCATCATATCCTCACTAGGTCTCCTCATGACAGCTATGTTTAATAGAAATCTTCCACTGTGCAATTTACAGACTGAAAAAGAAAATAACAACAAATGTCAGGAACAAACATACGTCTGAATGCTCTACCAAATTCTATTAATATAGCTATCATTTTGGCTTGTTCTTCAAAATGTGTAATTCTACCAGGGACATTATCATTTCTTCCTAGTCCAAAGCATGTTTCAAGCAATAAAACTTTCCAGCTAAATAATTTTATCTCTCTTTGTAATCAAATATATATGTGCATGAACTTGTTTGCTTCTGAAAAGTCAGTAACTTTTTATCATTTTTTTTTAGCAGAATCTTAATATCCTTTCTGTTATTGCAAAAATAAATATAAATCTGGGAAGGAAATGCATTAGAGACATTACCTAGTTAGCTCCAAAATTGGCGCATCTTATCCAGTAATGTTTATCACACAACAGGCAGAACAGCAAAAAGAACAAAAAAAAAGTCATGTGGACAAATTTGATAACGTGTCTGTACTTTCCTGAAAATCTTTTTGATTTTCTACTTTACTAAAACCTAGTTGTTATTCATATTATCCAAAACTGATGCATGTTATTTCCACTGTTAACCAGACAAGGGTTTAAACCATATTCAATCATGTCCTGGTATGGAAGGCATTAAATAATATCGTAGGTAACACGGACAGTTGAAGGAAGTTACAGCAGGGAGTAAGAAAGACTTAAAAAGGTGAAAATTAAATCAAAGAAGAAAAAATTCTGATATTTCATATCTGAAGCTCCCCTGAGGAGAGTAGAATTGGGCATGACCTTGATCTTGCATCACTGCTGGAAGAAAGAGGGTGTTCACCAGCTCTTCCTACCCTCAGCGAGGGGTAATATATTGTATAAAAGAACTCTCTTTTATTACTGAGCTCTATTTCAATGTTCTTACCAGGCCACAAGCTAAACATCACGTCTTCTTTTTACCTACCTTTTTGTTCATATGTTATGGCTAGAATGGCTGTGCCACTAGCTTCTGAGATGTAGAGAAAAACTTAAATGTTTTGCATTTAATGACCAACAAACATTGAAATTTTTGGGTTTAGTGTATCAGAAAATAAAAATTAAGAAAAAAAGTTCTTGATAAACAAAAGAACTGCTAGCACCCCTCAAAACATATTTATTTAATTTGAAAAATGGGTTGATATTAAATATTTGTTAAGAAGGAAGAAAGGTATTGTTGTTTGGGGTTTTTTGTAGATAGCTTGTTGCCAAGTAGGACAAGCATTATTTAGGATAATAAAAGCATGATATACCAAAATTTACTGTCTTTTGTTACTATATATTTATGAATTAACCTAGTGAGCTAACATGTTGTTATTATCGTTCACTTTTTTAGGCTTCTTTTTTTCTTCTTCTTTTTTTGTTGCTTCTCTTTCCAGAATCCCTGTGAGTCATTCTTTATATTAAACACTGCCTTCTTCTACTATCCCCATCTTTCCAACTTCTACCCAGATCTGATATCCTCTGCAGACAACATGAAAGTGAATGCTGCTTTTCCTTTCAAGTCTCATAGTTCTGATGCAGAAATGTAATCTTAATGTTGCTAAAGTACCGTTCAGCAAAGCTGCAATAGCCACTGGTTCAAGAACCTGTCACACTGTAGCTTCACGATAGTATCCATGGAAAGATTAACTCTTCAGATGTAAATACTTGCAGAGTTACAATAAAAAACACTTTAGTTGTTTTTGCTTTTTGAGATCCTCTGTTCTGAGGAGTGTGCCCAGGTACAAGTACAATCTTGCTACCAAGCAATGTAATTTACTCTTCCCTTCTTCTGACTATTCTTCCCTTTTATTGGAGACAGAATCTGATTATAATCCTGCCTCATGTTATGGTTGAAGCTAAGGCAAAGTGACCAGAGGAACACATGTCAATTTCTAGCAGCCACTGTTTTAAAACTAGTAGTCTCATAGTCTTAAATTCCAGGTGTAACAGGAAAAAATGTTATCTCTTTAAGTGTTTTATAGGCAGAAGTATTTCCTTTGTTACAGAAGTGAGAACAGAGAGCATGACATTGACATTGATGGTCATTCAGTAGCCTCCATAATGTGAATAATAAACAAGAATCAGGGACTGAAACAAAAGCGTTCTATATCTTTCCTGAATCCCTCCATGTCCTGGGTATCATAAAGCTTTCAGCCAAATCTTTCTTCCTGTTATCTATCAATATATAATACCTTGGGAGAGCTTCTCAACACCTACTTCCAGCTGCTAAGCAGCACATAAAATCATCTCTGTGTATTTTTCTTAAAAATATGGTTGAATAGTTCCTAAGAATCCCCCCACCAGACTGAATTTTCTTTGATATGCTGCCCACTGTGTTTTAAGTATTGAAAAACAGCAACTCAGAAGATTCTTTGCCCATTGCCTGTAAAGAGAAAGGAGATGATAATCCTCTAGACAGCAAGTGATTAAACAGCAGCTTACTGATAGATAAGTTAAACAGCAGGTGGTTCCCAATCTTCAAAACTATATTGATTTGCTTTCATTATTTAACATGGTTTAGGTCTGGTTTTGTACCACCTCAATTTTAAGAAAAAAAATCTAGTATAAAAGTTTTCTGATGGAGAACTAAGGTATTAAGACTACTAGAACTATAAAATATTAATTTTTAAAGCCCATAAAAATTACAAAATTCAGATATAAAAGTCAATATAATGGATATCTATCTAGGCATTTGGCAAATATGACATATGGTTAATATATATATTTATTACCTTGTAAATATAATGGTGATACTTCTATCATTTCCATGAGTATACTGGTTTTGGTCAATTGTTTTTCTTATTTATTCATCATTATATACAATCAATAGTGCCAGGTAAAAGAGAACTGCTACCTCATGGCTGAAGGACAAGGGAATAAGATGCCATAGATATCTCTAAATGAAAGAGAAAGTTTACTGTAACTCTAGAAGATCCAGAAAGAATCAGAAGCCTGCTACCAGATATGCCACTGCTATATTTATGTTGAAGTTTTAGATCAATGGTCTAAACTGTTCTACTGGATCTATTTTAGCTAGAGTGTTAGCAGTAATGATAAAAATAAAAGTTAAAATAAATAAATAAATAAATAACAAAGATATGTATAAAAAGTAATAATATTAATAAAAACCAACCAAACAAGCAAACAAAAAAACCAAAAAACCCCCCACCAAAACAACATCATCTTAAATGCTCTATAAAAGCAAAGAAACTGGAAAGTATTATCAGCTGAACTGAATTCACAAATTAATTTTTCAAATTCAGTATTGGTTTGCAACAATTCTCAAACAGATCGAGGAAGTAAATCTATTCCCACAATAAGGAGTTCTATTTACACTAAGCAAGGATGTCACATCACATCACATCACATCATGCTACAGTCCTACTGCATGCATTCCAGCAACCATTACTCAAATTTATACATCAGCTTTCAGCAACCTAAAGTAAGGCCTCTAATTGAGAAAATCAGTATTTTGGCTATAAACCTATAGTGTATCCTTGACCTTGAAAGACACATTGAAGAACAAATATTTTAACATGAAAAACATCTGTGATTTTTCTATCATTCCTAAATCACTTGACTGCCTGTTAGGTTCTTTAACTCTCATATTGCCTAATGAAAGGATATTTAATGAGTCCTTACCAAAATAGTGTTCTTCTCACATCACAGGCATTGGATTTGTTTCCTTAATAATTTTTAGGAATCATTTATCACCATTTATAAGTAGTTAAAGGATTATTTGCTCTGTGGTTTTGATTGTCACTCTTCCATACCAACAACCTGCCAAAGTCATCAGGTTTCTCACCAGTTGCTTTACCAAACTGAGATAGAAAGGTAAGAGCAGAAAGTATGCTAAAGAAGTATACTGAGGCATATTACCTCCAGGTAAAGTTAAAAACTCCTCCTAGCTATCAAGTTTTTAACATAAATTCAAGGCTGGCTTCCTTACAGTTTTAAAACTATAATATTCTTACCTCTCTTTGTTCCAAGGGGAAAAGAAAAAGGCCTGTGAAACATAATGCCAGAAAAGATCACCAAATTACCAAACCTAATGATCATGTGGTCTTCTCCCTTTTTTATATCACAAACCTTATACAAACACTAAGGATTTAATTAGACAAAAGAGTTTCAGAATAAACTCTGTGCTACAGACAAAGAAAAGGAGATCAAGGCATTAGTAATGCCAAAAGATCCTTTGATGTTAGAAAACTGACGAAGTGAGAGCTGCTGTGATGATTCCCAAAAGCTGAACCACATCCTATGTTGCAGAGGATGTTGAAAACACCTTTCTCCTGGCACACACACACACACCAGCACCTCAATCCCTGTCAATCTAAATCAGGTTTGACCCTTATCAGACAATCAGCCCAGTCATCAACCCTGAAGCAAACCACAGCCACCAGGAACCACAGAATGCAAACTCAAAGTACATTTCTGGGTGACCAATTGTCCTATGTCTAGTTGTGGTCAATCTCTGATACAAGGAAATCCAGGAAAAATGAAGAGAATGCTCACCTCAGAGTACAGTTTGTTAATTACAGCTGGATATATCCCTGAGAGTTCCCATCCTATTTTGCATATGCAACATATGGTATATTTGATTTCTGAACATTTCTAGATTCTGGTAAGGGTGAAGGCTATGGGTGAGTTTGCACTATACAGCAGAGAGACATAAGCTAGCTCAGGATAAGGCTAAAAGTGGAAACAGCACAGCCATGTCAGCATAACTACACTAGCCAAAGTGTATTGTAGTGCAGCAATGATGTGCCTGCATTGCTTCCAGGACCCAAAGTATAATTTCTGTTCAGTATTGTACAGATGTGTAGGTCTACCATCTCATCTGGAGCTAGCCTGAAAGTCTTAAACCGAATTCTGCACTGTAAGACAGCTCACTCCTTGTACATACTTCCTATTGTTTCTGGTCACGCAAGGAAGAACTTTTACACATTAAACACATTCAGTATCTGGCCACATAGCATCTCCTCTGCATTATTAAAAACCGCTGTATTCCTTCTTGACAACAGCTACTTGCTAAATGTTTTCCCTAACAGTGATCAGGCAGGATCTGAACACTGGCCTTTTCTAGGAACTCTCAATCACCAGTTTACATCTAATATCTCTGTGTATTCAGCACCAGGAACATAGGAGCAATCCTTCAAATAGGCAATGTCTCTTCTTTAAGAAGTTTCAGGAAAATAGGTAGACCTTGTTTTGTTCCATTATTGTACTTCTTGTTCTTTTTTAGTGAAAACTGCATACAATTTAAGCATGAGCACTAATATCCTTTGCCTCCTCTCATGGTTATTCCTTTTTCAACTGTATCTTTTTATATATAACTTGAGAACTGAGATGACAAGTACCCACCTGCTCTCCTCAGAAAAACTATTCATCCATCCTACCCATTGGTCATTTAAAACAAATTAAAATGTGGAGAGCAAAGCCACATTAACTTCCTTCCTTCCTTGATCCCTTGAGGAAAAAACCTTTCCAGCATTGACTGTAGGTCTTATTTGGCTGACTTTTGCACTTTTGATAGGTCCTTGGATACAGATATTTCCTGCATTGTAGAATGTAATAAGAGCAACAGATTTTACCCTAAGCCATGAGTTGAACAAGGGAGGAAATTGGAGCACCTCACAGTAATTAATCATTGTACGATGAGACCTGTCAAAGCTATTTCTAAAGCTGATATTGCTGTCAATAAGCAGTTAGTACATCACCATCTGTGAGTGTTTAAAATATCAGCTTATACTGTGATCAACATATTCTACACTTACAATTCTTTTTTATTTACCAAATGTAATTCTCCTAAGTACTATCTGTGATACAGTGTTTCCCAGATGACAGTACTGCTGGTGTCAGATCTAAGCTAAACACTTCTGCCCATAGTAAGTATCCAACAAATCCCCTGAGCCATAAAATAAAATACCAGCTAAATAACATTTGTATCTAGTCTAAATTCCAGTTATAAGAAAAATTTATCACCAAACATTTGTACTCTGGATGTTGGCTTATGGTTGAAGGAGAAAAGAAAGAAGTAGCTCAGAGTAGTTTCATGTCATACTGAAAGTTAAATAGATGCCAGATTCTCAGATGATATGAAAGAAAGTAATTCCAGTGTAACTATAGAAAACTATGTTGCTTTACATCGGTTGAGAATGTAGTCCACATGCCCAAGCAAATCTGAAACTAAATTTTATATTTTCTAAATTTTATATCTCACTAATTGAAAACAGCAGTAGCACTGACTTCCTCTAAAAACTACTAACTTACTCTTTCATTTATCAAATATCTGTGTGCTTTGTGGAATAGGCCAGGATCTTATGAGGTAAGGCTCAATTTACCTCTAATATTATCTTACCTAACAATAAAAAAGTGAAAGTTGCTTTTCCTCTAACTCAGTGTCTGTGTGCAGCCTGTGAGACACTCCTATGCTGCATGCAGCCACAGAAAATTAGAATGTTCATATAGGGGTTGACAAGGAACGTAAATGAGGGTGCTGCCCATGGCAATTATTTGTGAGGTATTATTTTTCAGGGATTTCTATGTTTCACATGGAGATAACTTAGTATTCTGTTTCTTCCAGATTGCACAGTAAGGGAACTAACCCTCCCTGGAGACTCTGTGAGGGACTTGGCTAACTCATAGTCATACCGAGAAGCTTGTGCAATCTTTTGTATTTTATCTGTAGAGCGCTACAGAAGTCAAACTCTCCCTATTGACCTCCAAGATTTTGAATGTGGTTATGGTTTTTAAGTGTTAAGACCATGCAATACAGAGATAAATCCTGACCAACGGACTTCTCCTCCTTGTTATCAACACAAAACTACAAAATATCAGTTATTGGACACTCTGTGGGGAGAAGGAACATAACAACCCTAGGACTTCTGGAGGCCAAAGACAAAATATCACCTGAAGAGCCCTGTCATAGAGGATGGGAATGGGACAGGTTGCCAGCAGGTTCTGGCTGTAGACAAGTACTCAGACTGCAACAGTGTCTCCTGGGTTGAAATTGTGTAATCAGTGAGCATAGCTTTTCTGCTTCCCATGTCTCTCCTAATCCTATTCCTTGTAAATTTCTGGAAAATAAAAAACAACTCCATTGTTCCTTCTAGTCTGGATGTGATGAGAGCAACAGAATCTATAACCCTGTATTATGGCATGGGTCCTTGGTGTTCTACTCTAACTAACTACAGTTAATCCCATTATTTGTTTGCACTTGCTTAACCAAGATAAACATTATTCTGCTTCAGTAACGTACCCTGTTTATTAGCTATCTCTCCAAACTTTTCCACCATCAGGTGCAAATACATTAATTGTCAATACTTTTGTTTCTGTTCACTGATACAAAGTATTAAATAGATTAGAACAATGAAAAAAAAAAAAATCCTCAAACCTCACACATTCAGTGATAACTCTGTGTTTACATGTCAGGACCTGTAAAATAACTTCTTTCACTATGTACTATGCTAATTCTGAATCTCTGTTTATTGAAACAAATTGATGTATATAACTATATATGTCATATATACATGTCTGTAAGACGTGTCATGTCTTACAGAAACCTAGGTACCTTGTATCAACACAATTCCATTTTGCAATCCAAGTGGTAATCTCACAGAAGTATCTACTTTATGTATGCTTATGTTGACTGGCATCCACTCCACTTTCCTCCTTTAATTCTTTGGTAACAGAGTTTCATATCAGTCACTCTATTATTTTTTCTGGGATCAATGTCATGCTGACAGCCCTATAATTATGTGGGTTGGCTTATTTAGTTTTTTTAAGCACTGATATTATCTTTCTTCCTGTCCTCTGGAATGTCCTTAGTGTTCATAAGGTTATTGCAAATCAGATGCCTCGTACATACCAGTAGAATACGTGCTGGTTTACCACTCACCAGTAATTTATTTGTGTAATCCATCTTACAGAAGTTTCCAGCTGATGAGAATCTTGAACAACTTTGCGTGACTGCACATTTTTTCCTAAATTGCAGTTTCTGAATAAAAACTTTAACTCTAATAGTGTCATCATTGAAGTGAGAACAAAACTTCAAAACTTTTTTTTTTAACAGTTTTGTTAAAAAAAAAAAAACCTAACAAAACCAAAAAGCAGATGGTTCTGCCTTAAAGCATGCAGGACTTGTTTTCATAAATAAATATATTTGTTGTGTGTTTACATATATGTAAAATAACATATCAAGTTAAAATGAATAACTGAATTACATGAAAAGTTACTTGTGGTCAGGTTAGTATTGTCCATGTCTATGCTAACAAGCGATTTAGTGCAGTAGTGGGAATCAGCAGACGAAAGCAGTTGCTGTTGTGGCTCCTACATCTAAACAGTGTTTCAGTCAGTGTTACTCTGTTCTCGGTTTAATTTGGTCCCCTGCACTGAGTGTCCTCACCATGTAAGTGGTTCTTAACTGTCTGATGGACAAGTCATAGGTATGGATGCTTATGATTTTACTGAGGATTGCAGTTGCATTTGGTGTGCAACAAGAGCTGAACATTTTTCCTCTGAAGAAAAATCCAGTTGCATGAAGTGAAACTGCTTTACAGTCCAAATCAATCTGCAGCAAATGCTTTGGCCAGAGAAATTCTTTCTGAGATGCAGTGTTGTTCTCAACCAAAATTAAAATGTACACACAATCATTGGCAATATTTTGTTGTATTGAAAGCACTTATTACAGAATGTTTCACTTAGTTTATTTCTTATATTTTAGAACCTTTTTTTCACTAAAGAAGCATATGATGTTGTGTCAAAAATAAGAACTAGGTCTACCATGTATCTATCTCTATTATTAATTTATCGAAGAAAAACAAAAGAGAAATTTAATGTCTTGCAATTTAGCAAATATTAGCTATTTGTTACATCCACTTAACCTAAAACCAAATTGAATCTAAAACAGATGCCACAACTGAGATACTGAGAAGACAGTGCCGAGAGGTATATAATTCTACCCATGTCAAACATTTAGATCAATGTATGGCTTTATGGGCTGTTATTCTAACTACACTCTATGTTGCACAGATTCATTATTACTTCTGTAGCTGAAAAAAAACCCCATATGATTCCTTCATTTGCTCAGTCTTAAAATTAAAAATACAATGTTACATATGTCTTGCACAGAAAGTGAATTTCATGAAGAATTTAGAGCTGATAAAATGTATGATCATCTTTTTCTGAATATCACAGAGCAGTATGAACAACCTCCTTCATGTGGCACTATTTCCTTGCTGTATATCACGTCTGACAGAATAGCTTGATACAGGTTCCATGCACATAAGACAGATATGACTAGCCTATCTAGGGGCTGCTGCTCTGCCTCTGTGACCATGATATAACATTTATATTTGCTGTGTGTTACAGCTCAGATTGCAGCAACCCATAGTTTCTGAGGGTTTGAGCATGGCGTCCTATTACTTCAGCCACCGCAATGTACAACATTTTTCAGTCACTGCCTGACCCAAAATCTAAACATTTTCTTGTTAAGATTTTTGCTAAGATTGGTTCAAATCACATTGGTTCTAGAACTTGACTGTGCTAAGAAATCTCATTTCAATTTCTGTTCTACATTAATTCATGGCCAGATCATAGACTTTGGTGATTGTACAGAGATTCTTCTTTGGTATTAGTTGTTTCCCCCTCTTTAATATTTTTCCACAGCATATAATTATAGTCTTACTTAGCCTTCTCTTTGTTACATTGAATGAGGAAAGCCTTTCAAGTACCTAGTTGACCAACAAGCATTCGAGAAAGAGGTAAAAATATTTTTAATGTGTTATTAAGCTCTCATTCTTCATCCTGAAGTTTGATAACTTCAAAGAAAAAAAAAAAAAAAGACATTTTAAATAGGGAATTATAATAATAATTTTTAAATTATTTGAATATGCTTTAGACATATTTAACATATAATATCTTTCCTCTGAAGACCTCTGAGGAATTAAAAATTCACTAATTAAGTACTGTAACATCCTTGAGAGGCATATACCATAATTATCTCCATTTTACAGATGGAGTAAGTGAAGCACACGGTAGCTAAGTGATTTGTCCAAACTAACACATTCCACTGGAGTGTAGCCAGGAGAGATACCCACGCTTTCTAATTTCCAGTGAAACAATAGATTATGCTACACACACCAGCCCCCAAAGGCAGGATGTTTCTGTTTCTTCACCAGAAGTTGTTGGCTTCCTTTTTGAAAATAAGATGCAAAACTTTGTTGTAGTTCAGATCATCTAGTAGCTGCCAAGCAATCTAAAAAATGTATTAGCATACAAATAATTATAAAGGGTTGTACTCAGTGAAAGACTGAGTTGGAAATAATACCCAAACACTCTTGTTCAATTATAGTCTTCAGTCTTGTACCTTCTTTCTTAACTGAATATCTTATCTTCCAAAATTCAGGCATTTCCCTTCATATGACAAAATCATGTCTGATGACCTAATAGAAGACTGCATATGCATCAGATCATATCACTGGAGAATCCTAGCATGTCCCTTTGACTAATCAAAAATGCATCCATTACAGTGATAGGGAACATCTTCATTTTGATAGCATCCTGGCATAGATCCAATCATATGAGAGGGCAGAGGCTAAAATCCCTGATTATCTCCATGAAAAGCTGTGTTGCTTTCTCTAGACAAATGTTTTGTGGCCTACTAATAGTAGTTTATAAGGTTCTGGAAACCTTCTGAGAAATGTCTGTGTTCTCTTTGATATATCATACTTTTCCTGGCACAAAATTCAGTTCTGAGAGCCAGTGTTGAAATTCAGGAACTTTGCTGTTTCCCTTCCTTTCTTTCCTGATTACTACAGCATGAGTCTCTTCTCTTGCATATTCTCTTTTTGACCCCTGACTTGTTATTTTAGGATAAAGCCTCAAAAGGAGAGTAACACATCTGTCTCAATCTTCCCTAATTAATGTACACCCTAGCAGGAGCTAAGAGACACTTTCCAGAGAAGCAGAATATGAAACTGTTGGTTTGGACCACCTAGGCAGAGTAGGACGTTGATTCTAGTCTTCCCTGGAAAATTTCTAACTACTAGACTACACCATAAAAGAAGGGAAGTGCAACTACTCTGACCTCGTCCACTTTCTGAGTGATGAAGGAATGAGTGGACCACATTCATTTCTTCTGAAATGGAGTGGGCTGTGGGCCTTCCAGTCCTAGGGGGTTTGCTCAAGTTGTGACTTAACCTCCTACGTAGCTCTGAATAGTTCCCTTCTTGACATTTTGTCTTCTTTAGATACAGTCTCAAATGCTACCTCCCCTTTACTATGTTGTTTCAGATTGAGTAATGGGTCCAATGTCTTAAAATTCGCCAAAATAAGTAAAATTGTAAAAATGTGTACCTCTTACATCTTCCCTGTCTTCTAGAAGTTGGTGACTGTTGGTGAGCTGATTATTTTACTAATTCACGTTTCATGCAACTCCTACACAGGCTAAAGGGAATTGCACATCTTTATTTAAAGGAGGAGAATATCATACATCTGGAAAAATATAACTGTTTATTGTTACAAATTTTGACATTATGAAAGTACACAAAGCTGATTTTACTGTTTGGGTGACTGGTACAGAGATTAAAATTCACTCTTAGAATCCCAGTTACAGAACCCCTGCAGTATTAGAAAGCATACAATATCTTCATACCATGACCTCTTATTTGATAAATTGTGGAGAAACATAGTATAGAATACATGCGTGTTTTGACTACTAGATAATCACAATTTATTATAAAATTAATATATAGATTTATTTTCAGCATTATGAATTACATTTTAAAATAATTTTACAGAGTAAGCATCTGTTTTACATGTGCAGTTAATTTGACACCTGTTATTATCCAAATACATTAAAAAGTTTGATCAAAATAAATATGCTGAAATATAATCAAAAATTATCATTAATTTTAAGATTTTTGGTGGAGCTTTTTCACATTCTTAAACATTATCCATCAATTATCATGGAATAGACAGTGATTAATTACAATAGATTAAAAAAAAGAATCAGAAACCTTGTATTTAAAATGAATATGCACATACAGACAGTAAAATTTACCAGTGAGGCTCAAAAAAACCCTTATATGTTAAACTCTTTACATCTACTTTTATGTTACTATATATTCATTAATTAACGAGCAAGAGCAAAAAATGTATAAAGTTGATGAAAGGTTTACAGACCTAGTGACCTACCCCAACCCCAAGGATTAGTACGGAAACTGTATGTGACTGCAAATTATTACACCAGCCTTATGAGGATAATGATTTCCCACCTTCTATGGTGCTGCATTGTTATCCATAAGCTCCCAAAGGTCCTTAAGCTTGTTAATAACCATTATAGATGTGCAATGAAGTGAATCAAGACTAAAATGAACTCACCTGAGCCTAAGTAGATTAACCCTGTTCAAGTCTGATGATGTCCATATAAATTCATGTGGATCTCCTTCCATCAACAAATAGAAAAGTGCAATAAAATGATAAGACAAGGGCATATTTTATCTGTTCTTTTAAAAATAACTGAAGGAATTTATGCAGGACACAAATTCAGGAATCACTATTTAAACTGCAGAAAGGGTCACCTTTTCCTAGTGGGGACATATCTGGGCTCCTGGGATTATACTTCATACATGTTTAGCACTTAACATTCTCAAGTCCTGCTCACAGGCTGAGAGCAATGTCGTTTGTAAGCTGACTGCAAAAATGTGAATTAAACAAAGCTGGACATCTTCTGCATGAGATTATTAGCTAGTCTCTGTGAAAATAATTGAAAAGATGATGCATGTAAAAACGATGAAACATTCACATTCAAAATAAAGATGTTAGTACCAATTTCTGAAACTTTAGACTAGTTTTGTGTTTCTGAAGAAAAAACAAATCTTGAATTTGTTCTATTTTAGAGGGAAATCAAAACATTATGAAGTAGCCTCCTAGGATTCACAGACAAAATATAAAATGTACTTAAACATGCCACCAGTGGGATTTCATGTACAGCCTAATATCTTATTTTCACACATATTTAAGTCATAGAATTTCTACATGTAACGAATATACAACTATGACATGTTTCAGTTTGCAGAAATACTCATCTAGCATGCTGAATGTCAAATTTATAATTATGTTATATGTTGTTACAGAACGTGAAAGACTTTAATGAGAAATGTAAATGTGGAAATGGTGTTTCAGTGTTTGAAATGGGTAATGAAGAAAGAGTGAGCTTAGATGAACACTGGAAAGAGAAAATAGAATTAAATTACAGAGTTCTGACCATCATGACATCTGAATTTGATGTGGAAAGACATGACAGGTGGACTTTGCAAAGTGTAATGTGAGTACCAGAAGAGAGAGATAAGTATGGAAGTAATATTTCAGACAAGAACGATCATTTAGACCTGAAAAAAACACAGATGAGTAATTAGGCATGATACCACTCTCCATGACAGCTCAGGCTGCAGCAGCAGTGTTATTGTTCAATAATCAATAATACTCATTACTTGGATATAATCTGTATGTTGTATGTGAATAAGAGAGATATCATACAAGGACAGGGAAGCGAAAACTGGACCTAGAAGGAAGGCATGGTATTAATCAGTTGTGCTATAAAAAGAAGACCAGGGTGTTCCAGAAGAAAAGAGAAGACAAAAATTTGCTATACTGTTATCAAAAGAAGAACATTCAGTGAAAGAAGGAATGGAATAAGAAGAACCATTTCAGCTATGGGACAGAATATACAGCAAGTGATAATAAAATTAATATAAAAGTGGGTTGTTAGAGATCAGATGTAAGGAATGAAAAGGAAAACCCTGAAAAAGAGGTCTACAAAGAGACTCTGAAGAAATTTATTATATGAAGACTCTCATATCAGATGATTGACATCATATATATGTGGAGACAGATAGGCAGAAAACTCTTTGATAGAAAAAATCAAGCATCGATGAGTACTCTTCACGATAGACTAAACAGAGTCAACTTGAAGCAAATGTCCCTGTCATCCAAATTGCCTACCTTTTTAGAGATTTATATTATGCTCTGTCTCTTGTGCTTTTCCCCATTTATGTAGGTGGTGGAGGAAAGACAGTACTGGAGTTATATTTTACCAAGAACACAAACACTCTGCATTCCATTAAGAGCTGAAGCCAGTATAACAGAAGGAAAAGATCTAGGTGAAAAGGCATCTCTTGATGCAAATGATACAGCAGGCTCTGCTTCAGAAGATGCTCATTTTCATTCTTGTACATCAGTTGTTGATTCTGGCTCCTCTCTCTGTTTGTCTTGTGTTTCACCTCTGCCTTCATATTCTCATCCAATACCCTTATTAAGTTGATGAATGAACAACTTTTTGGGTTTGTTTCTATGAAACATCCTTATCCTTTACATCACTTTCTGTTTTGTCTCTGCAGATGATAAGCTATCTAGGATATTTTAATCAACCTCACAGAAACACACAGACATTTGGAGAATAAACTAAAGCAGAAAATTCTACTTTTGACTATAATTACACCATTTATTCTTTCTTTAATCCTGGTACCTTTTGAAGAACAGCTGAAAAGTAGAAGATGACAAAGACAAATTTTCAGATGATTTTCAAACATTCATGGGAAAACAATTAAAAATAAGATCATGGAGCAAAAGATCAGGGAGCTGAAATCCAAAATCATGCAAAAACAAACTATTTCTAGGGAAGAAATAAAGACCTTTATGGTTAAATTTGTAGATGAGAAATCATGGGTGTTTGGTTGGTTTTTTTTTTCATTTTGCTTCATTTCATTTTACCTCATCCATCTCAAGCAAGATTATGATATTTTCTGCTTACTTTGAATAAAACCTGCCAGAACTAGAGTTCCAGTTTCCTATGTTCAACTGTTGTTTTTCCCCACTGAGCAGCAAGAGTTCAGACAGATGTATGTAATAAATTCAGAAATGTTGATCTGCACTGCAGATGAAAGGCAGAATAACAGTATAGTCATAAAACTGAAACTTTTCATACCATGCAAGCAGTCTGTACTATATTTTACACCAAACTTCAAGATATATCACAATGACAGATTTTCTAATGTCAGGATATCGTATCAAAAGAATTCAAAGAAGTTTCTTAGCAGCTGCTGTTAGAACTGTTGCAATTGACTTATATAGCTGTCCTATTCATAGTAGTTTTCCCTATCTCTTACACTTTTGGAGTACTTTTTTGTTAGTGAAAAATCAGATACAGAACAATCTAACTAATATATTCAACCATTCTGAAAGACAGCTAATGTTCATAGCAATAAACTGCACTGGAAAGTTTATAGCAACAGGAAAAGTATGCAAATAGAACTTTGAGAAAACAAGTGATTTTTATTCAGACTATCCAAAACACTTTATTTTTTTTTTTTTACTTTCTAAACATTTACTTAACTCAAGTCCCAAAAAAAAGTGACTTGACAGTTCTGAACAAGGTCATGATCGACATCTGAACCTGTCAAAGCAGCTTCCAGAAAAGCCATAAAACCCCCTGACATTCCTGAGGGTCCCAGTTTTCCCCTTTTACTCAGCCTTCCTGTTTCAGATCTCTTTGCTTTATGAAACAGTACATTGTCCATTCCTTTGTGTCAACTTTCCCATTATTAAAAATTGAAATGGACAATAAGATTTTCCTCAGATTTTCAATGAACTTGGCAAACCACCAAAAGGGATGCAATCAGAGGCTTTTCTAATTAGCAAAATGAGGTGTTAAAGGACAACCACTCTATTCAGAGAAAAAAAAAAAAAAGCATTGTGGAAGTCATTTTGGAACAAACAATGCATTTCAGGAGACATCTTTAACCATGGAACATAATGTAGCAGATTGGTCCCAAAGTTCTGTGAATACTTGTGAGCCATTAGTACAGCAGTAGCAGTTTAATACCCCTAGACCTGTACTAAAGTTCTACATGACAGCAGAACTAAGATTAATAAATAAAAAGCTGTTTGCAGATTAAAAATTAGGTCATTTGGTTACCATTTATTGTTTGCTATGGAAATAAAATGCAACTTTTTTCTTGCAATAAATACATGCAAACTTTCCTCTTATAAAAGTTAATAGTATTCAGATTGCTAGAATGGAATTACTGACAAATAACTTCTTAATTCCTTTTTTTACAGGTAGCTTATGTTATGGCTGCTTTGTATGCAGGAGGTTGTAAAGTCAATATCCATGGAAAACTTCGAAGGTACTTTTAGCAAATGTGCTATCGAGCTTTATCAGTCACAGCAGACAGGTACAATTGTAAACATGTTTAGTTTGGAAAAGAAACAGTTTGTCTAATGATTGAGATAAATATTGGTCTGCATTTTTAACATTTACTTTGTACTAATAGACTGTTTCATTTCATAAACATATAAGCAATCATGATAAAGTTATGGCAGGACTACAGTATACTGACATATTTATTCCTTGAAGTTCCCCAATCAAAGACAAAACTCAATTGTTTGCTTTGATATTTATTTAATGATGTGAACCCTGACTGGACTTGAGTCAACCTAAGTATTTCATAGAACAGCGAGTTTCTTTTGAAATGGAGCAATGTAAACATGCTTTCAGGTGTTGTATAAATAGCAAAACTGTAACGCATAATATTTCTCTAAATTAGCACAGTGATAATAATTGATGGTGGAGGGGGTCAAATATAGGTTACCTGGCATAACAACAAAGTTGTTTCTCAGTATGTAACAAAACGCATAACACAAGTTACAAATGTGCAAAATATATGATAATCAAGATTATTTAGAACTGTCCCTGGATATCTGAAAAGACAAAGTGATTCAGTGATACACTGATAGGCACCATTTTTCCCAAAGTGACTTATCTTACCAGTCATATTATCATTACAATATTTATCTTACAGTATCATTGTCAACCATTCTGAAAGATCTCAGACTCTTCATGCATGCACTGTAAGTATTTTGATACAGGTGTTCTTGCTGCCTGTTCCTAAGCAATTGCAATTTCCATAAACTGAATCAAGATCAGTCCAGTCAGTCGAGGGTAAAAATTGGAAAAATAATTACTAAGTACTAGGTGATGAAAGAAACATTTAGTAGACAAGTGACACTGTGGTGTTACCATACAGGTACAATTCAGTTGTGATATTTTTCTTTCTGTATTATCTCTAAGAAATATCGACTACTGTCTACTGAAGGGAGTTTACTCAATGTGCTCACACAGACACAATGAGTTTAATGTTGAGAAGATGCATAAATTGTAACTAGATCCTGACATTATTAAAATTAAGAGTAAAGGACTAATGTGAGTGTTATTTGGCATCAGAGTGATTATTCTAATGGAAAAGTAGTATCAGATTAGGGCAGTTCAAAAGTGCTAGGGAACTTGTTTTGGAGTTAGTGTTCAGAAATGAGGAGACATGGAAATTCTTCTCTTAATATAAGACTAGAACTGCAAACACCAAGTGGAGAAAGGAAGATAAATTCCAATAGCAAAACACTTTTCAGAAATTACTAGAAGATCCAGGCTGATAAATTCCCTGTCTGTATCTTCATACAACCTTCAGAAATGTCTTCCCTTACCCCAGATGCTCTTACCTCTTTAACTAGGCCTCATGCTGTTCTGGCCCTTGAAGGGTTCACCCTTTTTCACTCACCCATTTTACCAGCACAGCTCATTACCTTCCTCCTCAGCCTGGTGAGAATAGTGTTTGACTTCATGCCAGGCTCAAAAGTGACTTATTAAGAAGTTGTCTCAAAAGTCTTGCCAGATGCCAGGGCCAGCCCCATGGCTGCCCAGAAAAAAAAAAAAAAAAAGAAAAAAAAAGTGAGAAATTCCTGTCTCCATTTTAGAAGTCATAAAATCAGGAAGAGATGGAAATTAAAATATCTGTAGAGGTTGCCATGAAAGTCCCTTTGAAAAACCAAAATGCAAGGGCAGGTGAGGAGATATCAGAATTGGGACACAGTCCTACAGAGAATACTCTATCAAAGTCAGATGAAAGGGAAGCAAGGGAAGCAGAGGAGTTCCAGATCAGAATAGCTGCAATGCTAGACAACAGCATTCCCCTTCCAGCATCCATTCCTCAACAGGAGAAAATTACTCTTTCCACCCCACAGGGTACACCCCACTAAATGCTTGCAGAGACAAGAAGTGACTGCTTTTGCTATCCATCTGATGAACACTGTTTCAACCCTTCCTGTAACATCTCCTCAAAATCTTTATTTCTGGACCTGACTCTTCTGCCTGTTTTTCTCCTCACTGCCCTTAGTATTCTAAGGCTATACATGGAAGTACTACAAAAATAGAATAATTCAATGTGTGTGGGTAGAGAGCGCATCTCCCATCAAGGTCCTATTTTGGCAATAGTCTTCAAGGTTTTTTTGAAAAACAAGTTATTAGTAAACACAAAACTTTCTTAATGTTTGGTGTATCTAAAAAATTGTCTATTACTCCTGAATCTGAGTCTAAGTGATGCTTTTTGCTTGCAGACTACAAATTTTTCTGTGTTCTTCCAGCTGTATCCTTAGTTTGATCAGCACATCCAATTTAGATCAATGCAAGCCACAATCAAAAGCAAAACACTCCACCTTTAAGAACTTTCACCGTACTAAACACATCTGATCTAGCAGTAGGGGCAATTTAAAGTAATATTCTATACAATGATGGACTATTAACAGTGTCTAATCCAGCTAGCCTGTTCATCAGGATTAGCACACTTGGCAAAGAGAATAAAACTACATCCACATGAATAAAACAGTCTGTGAGTCCTAAACTGCAGAATATTCAAAGTGGGACTGGCCTCTTCTAAACTACCCAAAGGAAATGCATCAAAGTTAAACCTACACCTTTTACAAAATCATTATAAGACCTTGATGCCCAAGCCGAGATTAATGTTGTAGTTTTTTTAAGGTTTACATCTTCTATATTCAGTATTTTAGCTAATAAATGACCAGATATTTTATTAGGTTTTATAAAGAAATATATACAATATACATGCACTTCTATAGACCAAAGTGCACATAATTAACCACAAATAAAATGTGTCCACTTTTAGGAATATTCCACTACTAGCACTAGTATTAGATGTCAAGTAGAAGTCCAACTGGCATATCCATTGAGTATCCACTAGAGGTGCATGGCACGCAATGCCTTCAAGTTTTTCAATCACTTCAATACCATAGCCCTGACAGATAAGGACTTGTGCTTGATGTCTCTGTTCTCTGACTGCCAGCTCCATGGCAGATTTTTCTAGGAATGACTTTCATCTGCACTGACAATCAAAATATAGTGAACAACATTGTTACACTTCTCAG
Source organism: Todiramphus chloris collaris (assembly GCA_025345505.1). Classification (NCBI taxonomy): domain Eukaryota; kingdom Metazoa; phylum Chordata; class Aves; order Coraciiformes; family Alcedinidae; genus Todiramphus; species Todiramphus chloris. The sequence continues at coordinate 2,216,539 of JANVCC010000319.1, forward strand.
ATGAGAGTGAAAGGGCTATGTGTGAAGTGCCAGTCAGAAACAGCAGAATACACATTACTCAATGTCACTTACAAATGTAAAACACTCAGGAAATACTAACGATAACTTCATTAGCAGAAGAGAGGATGTAAGCTTCACAAAGAAATTTTAAGAAATTTAATATTTTTTAATCAGAAAAAAGTCAGCTATCAACACAGGGTAAAGGTCAACTACAGTAATCCTAACGAAGAAGCACTGATTTCTGCCCTTGGATTCAACAGCAAAATTGCACCATGGCATCCCAAATACAGGCTACTTTCTTCTCCTGGCAAGTGATGTTTCTAGATGAGTATATATACTCATCCAAAATCTTTTGGTAGAACAGTCAGTTAACTAATTTGTCCAAATATTTATGAATTCCATAAATATTATTCCTTATTATTCCCAAAACATGTGAATTCCACAAAAATGAAAACTCTGCCTTACTGACAGTAAAGATAGCAAAATCAGTTTTTTCAAAATTTAGAAGATACTAGAATATACAAATTTAATTTAGTTCCCTGATGCATCAAGAAAATCCTACTATGTAGTGATGTGACCTTAGACTGAATATAGACTAAAGAAATACCTTCTGGAACACTTAACGTCTGTACCCACACTATAAAGACTGTTGAAAACTTGAAGAGGATTAAGAACAGATATAGAGGAATACTTTCTGTTCGAGAAAACATAATGGACACCAAAGGAGTTATTTAGCTCTATTTAGCTATGAGGGACTAACAGGAAGATTATAAAATATACAAAACCATTCCTGTCTGTATTAATGGATCTAGATGGTGAAGAGATGACTTCTAAGCATGCATGAAGGCAAAGAAGAGCCTCTGATCATCATTAAATAGTGAACTTCAATGTTCCTCAATTTCTTCTGTCCTTCATTAGTCTGCCCATTTCTTGTACTGCAAGGTCTGCTCTATAATTGCCAGCTATGGCTCATTCTTTTAATCTGATGGTACTCTTACTATCAGTGAATGTCTCTAACAATATCTAAACTCATGTTCTTCAGTTCTGGAATTTATGTAATGAGCAGGTCTATGACCAGGCTAAAGAGATCTGCTTTTCTTCCTAGTGCAACTCATGTTCCTGGCACATATCATAATTTCTGACATTTGGCTTATTCTTCAAATCTCTGTTTGTTTCAGCACATAGGATCTCATCAATTTATTTTAAATAACAACTAACAAAACCAAAGACCACAACCATACAACATTTTTACTAGTGAATCCAGTCCATTTGCTGATCTTTCCTGAGTTCATTCTTATGAATGTTCTTGTTTCTCTACACTTCTAACTCTCCTGTGGTTCTTTCTCTTTGTAATATATGGATAGCTTACTGTCTACCATCTCACAAAAGAAATTGCCTTTGATCTGCTTGCCTACCTAATAGATCTGTCTTGCACCTCTGGGCTAAATAAAGTTTAATACTATATACAAATGAAAATGAATTACCATCCTAGACTGTCTCAAAAAAGTTCCTGTACAGGTTGTCATCCAAATGCCTCATGACATCTTCCTAGGCAAACCTTAGAACTAATTCCTTCCTTGTTCTCTCAGCTACCTATCAATGTCAATTTTTTAGAAAACTCCTATCCTCTTATGACTAGCCTCCATTATTTTTTTCAGGTTCTTATTCAATCTCAGGCCAATAGCATCCTGACTTGTATCAGAAGTATTGTGACTAGCAGGACTAGGTAAGTGATCATACACCTATACTCAGCACTGGTTCAGTTCTGGGCCTGTCACTACAAGAAGGATGTTGAGATGTTGGAGTGTGTCCAAAGAAGGGCAATGAAGCTGGTGGAGGGTCTAGAGAACAAGTCCTCTGAGGAGCATCTGGGGAAAAGGAGATTGCTTAGGCTGAAGAAAAGGAGGCTCAGGGGAAACCTTATCACTCTATACAACTACCTGACAGGAGGTTGTAGTGAGGTGGTGGTTGGTCTGTTCTCCCAAGTGACAAGCGATAAGAGAAGAGGAAATGACCTCAAGTTGCACCGGAGGAAGTTTAGATTAGATATTAGAAAAAAATTCTTCACTGAAAATGTCGTAAAGAACAGGCTGCCCAGGGATGTGGTGGAGTTCACTTTCAGCACAATGAAGCTTATGAGATAGAGCTCCAAATTATAGTAGTGTTATTTATGTCAAAATTAACTTTCAACATTCTGGAAGGAAGTACTTTCCTCAGTTCTCTACATTTCTGTGAAACCACCACATCTCAGTACATAAAACCAAACCACATTTTTGTACTTTTCTTTAGAGTGAACTCTAGGAGTCAGGTTGTTTGCTGATGAACACCTGAGTCACAAAGGTGAAATTAAGCCAGGTAGGAAGGTGAATTGTCTTTTGTCAGTAAATTGAATAAGGAAAGATGAGTGTGCAAGAGTGTTTAAATTCTGTCACCACCAGAGATTAAGTGTTCTGAGGAAAGTATATGATCAAATGCTAGGTAGAGATTTGAACAGGGTAGAAATCATAATTAATTGTTACTATTTTTGTGTATTTGTTATTGAATATCAAGAGAAATAAAAACCAAAATCACCCTAAACTTGCTTCCACTGGAAATTCTAAAATGTTTCATGAAGACATAAGTCTTAAATTTTTATCTTCTTATCTTCATGTGAGAAAACTCCTGGATTCAGATCACCCAAATAACTTTAAAAAGTATATCAAATCACAGCCATTCCAGAGTTCAAACAATGAATTTGCACATGTGATTTCAATCTCTGGTGGGTGAGACAGACCCTGGCCAATGGACATGGCATAAAACAAATTGACCACAAAATCATGTCTAGACTTGAACCAACAATCTTGGAAAGAAAATCAACTGAATTTTAATAAACCCATTTTTCTTCTCTAAAAGATACACAGTGCAAGAGAAGTACTTCTTATTTTAATAACATAAGCAAAACAATCAGATTAAAAAATGTTTTATATTTCATTGTTATATATTTTCAATATTTGTCACATTCTTTCTAACTGAGATATTTTAAAAAAGTATAAAATATCCTTAGGTAATATTGTTTACACCAGAATAAGTCATGTCTTGAAAGAACTATCCTCCTATACTTAGGTGGGTTTTTTGCTTTTTCCTCTAGCTCTAGGCAGAATCTCTAATTTCATCACGGTACCTTATTCTCGCGAGATTTCGCTGCTTCTACTTCTCTGCAATGTAGTAAATGTGAAAGTTGACCCCACAGGTCTTAAATAGGTGCCCTCTGCTTTTATGCTAGTCATGAAAATCACAATTGCTGTAATAATTTGCTCCTAGCAGTAGTCTAGCAGCTGTCTAAATTTACAAGGTCAGTTCTAGCACAACCTAAGCCAAACTTTTTAGAGACCTCAGGGTCAGGTTTCAAATAACTGCACATTCCTACTTTAACCAAAAGTAATCCCTGAGACTCAGCACACTTTAAAGATGAATGTTCATCTCTTCTCACATTTGAAACTTCAAAGGCCCAATTACTACTGGGCTGACATGGGCTGTTTCATGATACTTCCTGTGCAAAGTGCTACCTCTCTGCACTCTGTGTTTCTGATGCTTCTGTTATCGCTGGTCAGTTTCTCTTTGGCAACACAAAATTCAATACCAGGTTTCCTCTCACTTCTTCCTTGCACTTGTTAAAAGCAATTACTGTTAGCATCCATATTTGAACTTTGAGTTCTCTTTCCGGGATTGTTTATATTCTTTACGATGCTACATTAATCACCAGCTATTGGGTTATCTTACTGTCAAAACTATTGGAAACACCTGGTGGGAAGATAAAAACAAAAGTAACGCTACCAAAACTATGAGGATTAAGCTCTAGATAATACCACTATTACACCGTCTGCACGCAATTTGCTTTCAGGGAAAAACATTGACAAAACTAATAGACTAAAAGATAATGTTTTTCTTGGTAACAGAAAAGCTCTTCAACATTTATTTGTGTATTCTTGTTATTGGGGGAGTTTTAGTTCTCATTTAGTATCAATATTTGATAGTTTAAATAATCTTGTGTGAGACATCATACAAAAAAATACCTTGGCTAATTCATTAAAACTCTTAGTCAATATCTGACAGGAAAGGAGAACAAACCCAGCATGGTCAGTTCTTGAAAAGACCCATAGGCCAATCATAGGACAGATAAGGTGGGTTGGGAGTGGATAAGATGGAAAGAAGAAGATTCCTTGCATAAAATATTTACAATTATTTTATTGAAATTTTATTTAAGTGTATTTTTATTTAATAGCATAAGGTATATAGTTTGTACTGCAATGTTCACTTAAGAAATAATCAACTATGACTTCTGAGACATGTTTTAAAAGATGTGAGGACTTATAATGTATCTAAGAAGCTTAAATTTAAGTCAACTGCCAAAAATTTGGAAGTTCAGTTGTGTCTCCATATTAACCTGCAATCCTGAAATTGTTTGTCCTTTATAGAAAAAAAATTAGTGAAATCATTCCCAGTAACTTAATACCCTTAATTGGTTTATACTAAAATGGTTTGCTCTCCTTTCAGGGATTTACCTTAATGATATCATTCCTAAGGAGTCTGGTTTAGATCAAACTGGGTTAAAGATCATGACTGTCAAAAGATGATGTCACTTAGATTCCATTACTAATAAAACCAAGGGTCATTTTGAGTACAGAAACAGATTGATATTCATGCTTTATTTGCCTCTAATAGCTTTAGTCATACATTAAGAAGTCATGCATTACAAAGGTAAAAGTTAGCCCATTGCAGCATAGTTCAACAACATAGTACATCAACATTATGTTTACAGTTTCTCAGCACTGTTATTTCTAAAGTACACTGCAAGAAACTTCAAAATTAAATTTCAACAAATTAAATAGTCTTGTCTAGTAGATTATAATTTATGCATTTTACAAAAATTAAGTATGGAGATGAAAAAAATCACATCTGTATGATCCATACAGATGTAAATACATAGTACAGCCAGTACTCAGTATAATGACTATAAAATGCAAAGTTAATAAGTTAAGGTAAGCTTGGAAGGCTAAAAATTTATAACATATTTACAATAGTTCAACAGTGATTCTTTGCCTTATTTATTTTATATCTCCCTGTGTGTCTTGCATTTTCCACAACTATCCAACTTTCGCTTATGCATAGAAAACATGACATATATAACAAAAAGTAAAATAAAGCAAGATTATCCACCTAAAATGAAAAATTGCAGTTATGATTTTAAGTGAGAAACAATAAAATTCTAATTAAACACAGGAATATTTGCCACCCAAGTTGCATGAAATGGTAATTTTCATTGAAAATCTTTAAGAAGTCAAACAAAATAAATCCTTTTATTTTCATTACAGGTTTAGGTCTTGCCATCAGTATTCTAACATGCAAAAGGAAAAACAGATACAGAAGATTGAGCACTTGGTGAGTGTTAAAATAGATATGTATGGATATATGATGGGGTTCAGTCTGCATACTTAGGATCCTACTCATCAACTCCTGTTGTCCAAGTTCATGATTTTAACAATAAAAATCGTAGAATCATAGAAGGGTTTGGGTTGGAAGGGACCTTAAAGATCACCTAGTTCCAAACTCCCTGCCATGGGCAGGGACATCTCCAAGCCCTGTCCAACCTGGCCTTGAACACATTCACAGCTTTCCTTGGCAACCTGTTTCAGTGTCTCACCACCCTCATAGTAAAGAACTTCTTCCTTACATCTAATGTAAATCTATCCTCTTCCAGTTTGAAGCCATTACCCCTCATCCTCCCACAAGCCCTTGTAAAAGTTACTTCCCACCTTTCTTGTAGGCCTCCTTCAGATACCAGAAGGCTTCAATAAAGTCTCCCTAGAGCCTTCCCTTCTGCAGGCTGAACAACCTTAACTCTCTCAGCATGTCATCATAGGAGGGGTGTTATAACCCTCTGATCATCTTCATGGTTCTCCTCTGGAGCCGTTCCAACAGGTCCATGTCCTTCTTGTATTGGGGCCTCCAGAGCTGGTTGCAGTACTCCATGTGGGGTCTCACCAGAGCTGAGTAGAGGACGAGAATTACCTCCCTTGACCTGCTGGCCATGCTTCTTTTGATGCACCCCAGGGCATAGTTGGCTTTCTGGGCTGCACTCACACACTGATGTCTCATGTTGAGCTTTGCATCAGTCAGCAGCCCCAAGCCTCTCTCCTCAGACACTTCAGCTGTCAATTCATACTCCACACAGCCTGTATTTGTGTGCTTGGGGTTGGCCCAACCCAGGTGCATGTTCTTGCACTTGGCCTTGTTGAACTTCATGAGGTTGGCATGCACCTACGTCTCAAGCCTGTCAAGGTCTTCCTGGATGACATCCCTTTCCTCCAGCATGTCAACTGCATCAGACAGCTTGGTGTTGTTCACAAACTTGTTGAGGGTGAACCCAATTCAACTGCCCATAGCACCAACAAAGATGTTAAACAGCACTGATCCCAGTACTGATCCCTGAGGAACACCACTCATCACTGGTCTCCATTTGAACATCAAACCATTGACCGCATCTTTATCCACTAAGCGGTCCACCCATCAATCCCTTGTCTTTCCAGTTTAGAGACCAAGATGTTTTGCAGGAAATTGTTGAAGGCTTTACACAAGCCCAGGTAGATGTTGTCAACTTCTCTTCCCTTATCCATTGATGGTCTAACACCATTGTAAAAGGTCACCAAATTTGTCAGGCACAATTTGCCCTTGCTGAAGCCATGTTGGTTGACACCAATCATCTCTTCTTTTTCTATGTGCTTTAGCAGAGCCTTCAGGAGGATCTGCTCCATAACTAACCCTAACCCTAACCTGATCCCTGGCTGCTTGGACAGTTGCTTTGTATTCCTTCCAGGCTACCTGTCCTTGCTTCCACTATCTGTAGACACTTTTTTTTGCATCTGAATGTGTCCAGGAGCTCCTTGTTCATCCATGCAGGCCTCCTTACCCGCCTTCCTATTTTTTGGAACCTGGGCTTGGAGGATGTGGTCTTTGAATATTTATCAGCTTTCTTGGACCCCTCTCCCCTCCAGGGCTTTATCCCATGGTATTCTAACAAGCAGATCTGTGAAGAGGCTGAAGTCTTCTCTCCTGAAGTCTGGGGTAGTGGTCGCTGCATCCAATGCTACCCTTGAGCTTCATGTTACGCACCAGCCTCTCCTTGTTGGTGAGAGCAAGGTCCAACATAGCACATTTACTAGTTGGTTCCTCTACCAGTTGGAGAAGGAAATTGTTGTTAATGCATTCCAGGAACCTTCTGGATTGCTTGTGTCCTGCAGTGCTGTCCTTCTAACAGATAGAAGGGTGGTTGAAATCCACTATCTCTGTTGTAGGAGCCATTCCACCATGTATCAATGATGCCAATAGCATGACAGCATGGGCACATCTCTAATTCCTCTTGTTTGCTCCCCATACTCCATGTATTTCCATAGAGGCATTGAAGTTGGGCGCCCATTGAAGCTGACCTACTGACTGGAATTCCATTATCTTATACTTCATAAATAACAAAAAAATAAATAAAAAGACAAATAAATAAATAATTAGACAGATAAATCTATTGCTAAATGTTTAGAAAATATTCAGAACTAATCTATTTCACTAGTCAAGATTTCATTTACTTTTGTGCAGAGTGGTGATCTTAGTAGGAACCACTAGATGGTAGTATGACAAGACAATGCAATGACCTCTTTCTTGGGTGTTTGTGAGCTTCTGAAAGATCTGCTATTTATTAGCTGTGACACAAGACAGTAAGAAATGCTATGTATCAGAATTAGTGTGGCCAGCAGGAGAAGGGAAGTGATCCTGCCCCTGTACTCAGCACTGGTGAGGCCACACCTTGAGTACTGTGTTCAGGTCTGGGCCCCTCACCACACAAAAGACATTGAGTTCCTGGTGTGAGTTCAGAGAAGGGCAACCAAGCTGAAGGGTCTGAAGAACAAGTCCTATGAGAAGATGATGAGGGAATTGGGATTGTTTAGTTTGGAGAAGAGGAGGCTGAGGGGACACTTTATTGCTCTCCATAACTGCCTGAAAGGAGTTTGTAACGTGTGTGCAGCCTCTTCTCTCAAGTAAGTAAGGACTGGACTAGAGGAAATGACCTGAAGTTGCCCCAGGGGAGGTTTAGACTTGATATTAGGAAGAATTTCTTTACAGAAATAGTAGTCAGGTACTGGAATGGGCTGCACAGGGAGGTGATGGAGTCAGCAGCCCTGGAGGTATTCAAAAAACACACTTCAGGACATCCTCTAGTGGGATGGGGAGGTGATCGTTTGTTGTTTGGTTTTTTGTGGTTTGGTTTGGTTTTTTGGGGGAGTGGGGGGAAGCTTTTGGGGTTTTTGTTATCTTTCTTTCTTTGTTTTGTTCGTGTTTGTAGGGTGTGTTTGACGGTCGGAAGCACTTACCTTAGAGGTTTTTCCCAACCATGACAACTCTTGTGATTTCGTATTTCTCATTCATTGATACAGTTGCTGCAAACTTAAATGTTGCCAAAACATTTAATTTAGAACTATGTTGTAACCACAGCCTGTCCTCGGCTATTCAAGCAGTGGTAACCATGTTACTCTTTGATATATCATTTTACTCTTTCTTTCACATATTTTTCCATGCCAGATCTCTAATGTCTGTTTTATTTTCACGGTTTCTTTCACACTGATTTCTGTTGTGTCTCCTGTAACATATAAAAGACTTAAAACTAAATAAGGACAAAAAAGGAAAAAAAAAAAAAAAAATCCATTTGTCAAAGATGAACCATCGTATTCGGAAACCTGAATCTTTCCCCAGTCTCCTTTTATTTTTTGTCATCCTTTTGTTGTGAAATACCTCAAAAAAACTCCCAACCTGTTTCTGAGATTTCAGGATCGCAAATGAACAAAATCTGATATTAATAGAAGCATACTGTTTAGAAAAATCTTTTGATAAGGGAAAGTTCTGCTATGTAAAATTCAGAAAGGTTATATAAATATATTTAAATGAACACTTTGTAATATACATTCCTGGTAAAATGTTTAACTTGCACTTAAATTAATGCACCATCTGGAGAACTGGACAAAGTTCATCCTAAAACGGATAAGCCAATCTTTGGAAAAAATCCACTGCCAGACACTTCACAGGTTGAGTCAGCTATACAACCTGTTGAAACGTGAATTACCTGCTAAATCAGATATTTAATCTCTTAAATCAAAGTTAACACTTACTGAGTCAAGCATAGCACCTCACAAAAAATAATAGTAAAGATTTATATGTGTTCAAATGAATTACAGTAAACATATTGCCCAAGAAATAAGCAGTGGACAGCATTAGTTGTGGTATTTATTGCATGATGTTTACATGGTAACAAATGTTCTGCTATAAGGGAATTTCCCATTCACATAGCAAGAAATCAGGTCTTTCTTTGATCAGTCAGTTTTCTTCATTAGATGGCAGAGAGTCTCACCAGTACCTTCATAGATATTTTAATATCTAAGCAGAACTTGTAGGAGTAATCAGAGGGGAGGGGCAATGAGAAGACATCTGTGCAGAGTTGCTTTGTTCCCTGATTATTTTTGTTTTTTCCCTCATATATCATGCTGCTACACATGTAACTGCAATGAAAAGTATGTGGGAAGAAGAAAAGGGGCTCTTGTCCAACGTGGCTCATGAGAATTTCAGTTTGTAAATCCACTGTTTCAGCAGCAGATGGTTCTGCATACTGTGTCTTTTCTCAGTCTCCAGTCCTTCTACAAGCTTGTATATAAGCTGGGTTTTAATATTTTCTTTAGACATTTTTGGAAGGAAGTGTACTACATCCATATTGCCTTTTGTCCCTACACAGATTTCTTTGGTGAATATTTGTTCTTTTTCAGTATTTTGTTTGACAGACCTTCATTTAGAAACCAGTGAATATTGCTTTTTAATTCCATTTGTTCCTTGATATTCTGAAGAATGTACCCATTTCCCCTAGCTCTACTATCAACAGATGTCCATTTGCTTCTTTTTTTTTTTTTTTTTTTCCTACAACTCATAGCTTCTGATCAGATTTCAGCATTCATTTGCTTTCATTAGTTTTGTACAGAGATATCCACAACAGGTATACTTTTCCTTTACACCTGCCATTTCTTAGGTCATATTGTTGCCTTTTCAAAGTTGTTTCCCTTTTTTTTTTTTTTGACTACAACTTATGCCCTTTGAGACATAGAATATGTGCCTATATGTGTTCTTTACTTTGTATCAGGAGAACATTTTTTTAATTGCCAATTATTCCTATTTACTGTACTATGATTTGCATCATGGAGTTGCTGTGAAGCACATGAACTGAAATATTTCTAGGTGAAACCAAACAAGGAGTGTACCCAATGCACATCAGAGGCAAATAGACCATTAAAATATGTGTTGTGTTGGCATGAATGCCAAGAGCTTCATGCTACAGATCTTGCTTGTATTGATCTGTATTACTTGATACTGTAGATATAGTCATAGATAGTTCCAACTGTCTTTTACTTATTTCTCTAGCAAATTTAAGACCTAAACTCACCACTACATTTTTATACAGACAATAATAAAAAAAACTTTATTACTTTCTAAAGATCCTTGCATGGCAGGTACAAACACCAAAAATAATTTCATAGAGAAATAAGACCTCCCCAAGTGAAATTTCACTTTATTTGGATAAAGATACAGCAATATTGAGTTGAAATACAAAACATTTCAAGATTTTCTAATTAGACTTTGAAAATACTGAGCCATAATCTATCTCAGTTTCATGGTAGGGAACGTTCCATTATGATGCACTTAACAGTTACCCCTCAATAGCAGGTATGCAGCAAAAAAAGAAGTAAATTATGTTATTTTCATAGTTTGGGATAGCTTGGTTTGCTTGTCTGTTGTTCTATTCCTCTCTTGTTTTATCATTGCATAAGAAGTACAAGGTAATCTTCTGAAATCTGCATTAAAAATTAAAATAAACAACAGAGCTTCTGTAAAAGATTTTGTTGATTTAATGACCTAAGATATTTGAATGTTTGGTCTGGTTATCAATAGTTTAACATAATACTGGAAATAAAACACTGACTGCTACAGAAAGGTCGCGTGTTGTCCAGCAACCACGTTATGCTTCCAAAGGATAAATTTTCATATGGCACGTAACTGTGAAACAGGTTTTACTTATTAATACATGACTTGTTTCTGACCTAAAAGAAAATTGATTACTTATTTGCACTGCATCATGCTTGAGATGCTGGGAAACAGCTGCATATGTCTTTTATCTATGGATTTGTCACACAGTATTTTCTGTCCATACACACAGGACCAAAAAGATGTATTTGCTTTTCCTAAAGCAAACAATGACATCCATTACGAACCTACTTCAACTCCTTCAGTATCTTGGAATAGGCACACACTAAACACAAATCAACATATATGGTACGTCTTTCATAAACTGAAATACATTGATTCTGGTGGTTGAACATTTCATAAAACCACAGTATAATTACGTTTACACTGAATACTAAAAGGAAGAGTATTCATTACCTGTATTATAAAAACCAGCAAACTGATCTAACAGTGTGTGATGCTACGGTTCCTAAAAATTGTAACTAGGTTAGGTTAGGTAAGTAATTAGTAAAATAATTACCTATTCTGCATATTAATGAAATTTTACCTGTTATTGTTGTTGGATAGAATAGATTCTTCATTCATCTGAATGGTTAGTGTCAAATTATATCATGAGATAACATTTTGTCTCTATAATAATAAAATAATAATAATAATGCCATATGAATTATTAATAGTAGCAGTAAACAGACAAACACATGAAAAGTTATTACTTAAGAACTTAGAATAGAAATACATGTCAGCACAAAAGAAATTAAATCGAAAGGACTAGATATGGAAAAAAGTGTGAGTTTGTAAATTAAGAAGGTTGCTTATGATAAAGGATTATATATGAGGATGATTTGGCATTGATTAGGGCTCTCCAAAGGGAAAGTGTTGGTTAGATGGGACCAGATTTCCGGTGCACCTACTAGCAGCTCTCTTCCTTCCTCTTTAAAAACATAGAACTATCTTGATTGTGAAAGAGCAGAGAACAAGGTCACTTGCAACCTTCCCACCAACTTAATCTCTGCTCTTTCAATGTTTTGCATTTTCTCCAGATTAGTGAATTTCTTTTAAGGACTTTGGTGACAGGGCTCTTAGTGCATCCCTCCCAGGATCTGGATGCTGGTGCTCAGGGATAGCTCAGCCCCAGTGCAGACATGGGTGGCACCACCCTTGCTGATGATGAACAGAGGCACCCGGGCAACACTCTGACATCTATTTAAGAAATGATCCTAAACAAATCCAATGAGTTTTAATTTGGTGGAGAAGTTAGCTTATAGACAAGGAGAAAAGACAATTGCTGAAATCTTGGATAGCCTCATGAAACTCAGAGCTTAACACCTGAGAGAAAAAGTACTTATTAGTCAAATCCAAGCTTCTACACTATCAGGATGACTTTATTGTAGAGGTTTTACTTAATAAATTCGACCAGTTTTACATTTTCCCCTAAAAGGCTATATTTCTATGGAAACCGTGAAGACAAATTTTATACATTTTTATGCAAAAATAGGAAAAAGAACAGTGAAAAACCCCAGTGTTTCTGCAAATCAAATCTGGAGTCTACTGGAGTACTCTGGTGTATGGCAGTGAAAAGAGCACACGTGGTTAAAGCCAGAAAGGACTCATTCCAACACAATTTTATTTGTGCAGCCAGTAATTATTACAGTTGTTATCACTTGACTATGCAAGGAAATTCTCATGTGCAAACAAGAGTGTAAGCACACCTTTTCAGTTATAAAATAATTGAAAAGAAATCATACAATCATCAAATCATTTTGTTTGGAAAAGACCTTCAAGATCATCAAGTCCAACCTAACAGTGACACCACTAAATCCTTGATATATAATCTTCTTCTTTGTAATACAAGAAACATGAACAAAATTTTAGGAGAGAGTTTTGTTTAAAGTGGTTTTGATCACTCTAGAACTGAAAAAAAAATTGCTGTGAAATCAAGAGCAGGCTTTAATTGGGATTAAGAGATGAGAAATAAGTACACAAACTAGTGAAAATTTTTATTATGAGAATATAGATTTGTGTTTGCTCTTATGCTGCTTACACCTTCTCCCCAATCCTTCTTCTCATTTTCCTTTCATAATGGTATTCCTATGTTGGATATTGTACTGGGAATTGCAATTTGAATTCCACCTTGGGTTAATTTTTTAATTTTTCTTTTTCTTTTTCTTTTTTTTTTTTTCTTTTCTTTCTCCCTTCAGAAATGTCTTCTGTAAGGATTGCATCAAAATCTCTATTTTTATTTATTTATTTAGAAGGATGTGGGCAACAGAAGACATACAGAAGATGCTGATCTGGGTTATATGAGCAAATAACCAATGGGCCAGTAGTATCACTGGTGACACAGAAATTAATCAAAATGGAGGAGCCACATAGTAATGAAACTGAACTGTACGCCTGATGCACTCTCAACACACATTCCATTCATTGGGATCAAAGTTAAAAAAAATCAGAACATTTATAAAAAAGACACCCTAACAGGACTCTTTCAACATATGAAAGTCAAGGCACCCACAAAGATATCCACCCTTTTCTGCGCATCAGCTCCCCCAAAAAAAGAGACAGACTGTGCACACAAAGGAGGCTTTTTCTCTCAGCTTGACAGCCCACTGCATGCAGGCAGATAAAAGCATTTTGGATGCTTGCCAGGAGAGAAACCTTAAAGCAGCTTCATTAGGCAAAAGTAAGATAATCAGAGTAAATATACAATGCTGCCTTTGTTACTTAAGCTGTTTGATTGGCTGTTATGCTATTGGCTGCCCAATTAATACCCTGAGCACAGGGCACTGACAGTTCTGGGCACCTCAGGGTGCACACAGGAGTGTCAGCATCCGATGCATGGCAAATTTGCAAAAATGGCTATACACATTTCCAGCTTGTTCAAAGCTGAGTAGATATCCATCCAAGAGGTCACTCCAACATGCTAATTATGATTTGTGTATGTTAATTATGTCAATGCATGCAAGAGAGTGCAGCTCAGGAAAAAAAAAAAAAATTAATTTGTAGCAACAACCTGAGTGCTGGCCCTGGCAGTGCAAAGGGGTAGGTAGCAGAAAGGGCAAGCAGAGCAAAAAATTGTCTAGTGATGCTAATGGAGAGATCTGTGACTCTGCAAGTAAAAGAGGGGTGCTAAAGAAATTCCTTAGAGAATTACCATGAAATGGTGATGATGAAATCAGAGTTTTGTAAATTCTATGAAACAGAATGGCAAAGGTGATGAACATTAAAGTATCCTATGCTACAGTGGAAATACTATAGGGCCTTTGAGCCCATCTCCACAGATTATAGGCCATGCGAACATTATTTCCTCAGACAGCAAGGAACAATATAGTGCATCTGGAATGTTTATTAAGCATTAACATTCATAATTCCCCTTCAGCTAACCACAACATGTTCCTTAATGGCAAAATTCTCTGGCACCATCACAGAACGCTTCCCACCATATTCAAGTACAAGTGCATGACTGTAACAGTGTCTGCCTTTGTCACCAACTTTCCCAAAAATGGAATCTTCCAAATCTGAGGCCATTTTGTTATATTTTAAATCAAGTGGATTAAAATACTTAATGTGCTTAAGGATGCAGGGGAGAAGCTTGTTTCTTATTGGTACAGTCAAAGAGGGCAAATGTAGGAGGCAAACTCTAAAAGCTGAATTCCAGCTGTTAGGTAGGTGACTAAAGTCCCCAACCTGCATGGTAGCATTCTCTGAAATTCTGCATGTTGTGAGGGGCAGGCAGGGACACACAATCTCCATGACAAAGAAAGAACCTACATTAGAAAGACTTGGCTGCACCTTCACTCTAACAGAACCAAACTGTCAGCAGTGGAAGCTAAAAGAGTCAAAGTTTGTCTGACAGCAAATGACAAGCCTTATGTATGGCATTTTAGGCTGCTGACTTCTTGTGAGAGATGAATTGGGATGTGCTCTGAACTGTTAGTTACAACTGTAGAAGTCATAGGATTGTTAAGCTCATTTCTGTGGCAATGGTCACATATGACATGGCTACATGCTAGTGGCCTATGCCTTTTTTTGTCTCTGCAGCTCAGAAGGATGTAGTGGGTATAGAGAATGTGCATATGGGGAAGATAAACTAAAATCAAGGAGATAGAGTAGCTATTTCATATGGACAGGTTAGTATTCTTTCTGGAAAGAAAACTAAGGAAAGGATATGAGTACAGGTTGTGAATTCAAAGGGTGGATAAATGGAAATGCAGAGCTGATATTCAGTAAACTCAGCAGTACATGAGTTCTGTGGCAGTGAGGTGGCACCAAGATATCACAAGATGGATTTAACTTAAATTACCTATTTTACCCAGGGTTGAAGAGTATTTAGAACTTGCTGTCCCAGGAGGCTGTAGTAGCAGATCTGAAGAAAAAAGGGCCTGACAAATTCATATACAATAGCCCCACGGATGGAGAATAAAAACATGTGTTGAGATCTAACTTGCAATGTTCCTAACACAGTAGTTGTAGAAGCTGGGGGAGTGAGTAATGGCTTGCAAGTTGTCCAGGCTTATGCACTTTGCTTAAATAGCATCCTCTGAGCTGCCCCTGACATAACACTACTAGAGGGACTGCTGGTCTGCCCTAGGGAAGGCTTTCTCATTAACAGAGGGATCTTAACACTGCAATGTCTGTTGTACTATGTCAATGACTGAAACAGACTGTTGAAGCTAATCCTGAGAATACCCGATCATCACTCCAACAGTGTAAACTTATCTGTAAGCCTTTGTGTCTGAGTTTGCCCTTGGCAGCTGTAAACATTCACCTCAGTTTCTTCACTTTAATCCACTCACAGCTTGTTCTACCAAATGCACTTCTCATAGATACTTGCACCGTGTGGATAAACTAACTGTCCAGTGAAAAAGAAATTAGTTATAATTCCTCAGTATGAGGAGTGATGTCATCAAGCATAATGCCAATAAGACAAGAAAGATTAATTTTGTGTGCCTTAAACAAGTGATAGTGTTTATCTAAGACTTAGTTATAGTAGTCATTCAATTGCCCCAGGGATTATATTACAGTCGTCACAGGAAGTGTGGCATGCTGGCTGCAATTCTCTGGCTAGCAGAAGAGAAAGAATCTACCACTGTAGGTGAGGACTTGTCCGGGTTTGAGTGAGAGCAGAACTGATTCTGTTCAGTGATTGTACTTTTCAGCTCAGTTCTTCTAACTCCCTGCACTGTCTGAAGTTAGCAGCCTGTTTTCACAGGCAGTGGCTATTTCTAGCAGTGATAACACCTCATGTTTAGAGGTAGTACAAAGGGTTGGTGTGCAGACCAAGGCCACTGCTGGATCTTGTGCACCACATTGGGGGGTGCAGAAAGTGAAAGGCCACACCTGCAGGGAGTAGCGGACAGAACAGGAGACCCTACACTGACCAATGTGGGATTACAGCCCATATAAATTGTATTTTGTATTACTCTGAGGGATCCAGAGGATCTGTGGTTCCTCTCCCCTTTTTTTGCCTTTGGCCCACTTTGACAGTTTGTCTCGGATCATCTTTCAGTTCCTTCCTCGGAGCACACAAGGAGGACTTTGTCCATTCTGCCTTCGATCCCGATCAGTGTGTTCCTGAACCTGGCACCAGAATCCAGCTCCTGAACACAGCTACCGTCTGCTGCTGCTGCTGCTGCTGGACTCTCCTGGTGCCTGCTCCACAGCATCAGTGGTGATGATGATGTAATTACCATTGGGGGAGGGGGGGGCAGGTTGGGTTTGATACTGGTTTTGTATATAATTGTATATATTCCATTTTTATTATTATTTTAATTTTCATTAAAGCTGTTCTAGTTTCCTTTTCTAATCACTAAGTCTCTCTCCCTTATTCCCTTTCTCTTCTCTTTTGGGGAGGGAGGGGTTTAACAGAGAGCATCTGTTTTAGGTCTAAGGGACTGTGCTGACCCTAACACATGACAGAACTTCAGCAGCATACCATGACTGCTCTTTGAGAGACCATGTAACACCCAAAGCTGTCAGAACTTTTTGTGAAAGTCCAACATTTCATCCCATTATAAAATGTTTTTCTATACAGAACGTGTTCTTGAGATCAAATTACAAATGCACTCTAATGTCCCAAAATGCATGCTACAGTGGTTCTATTTCACTATGCTCCCCTATTTCAAAACAGCAATCAAAGCTATGATTATTCTCATGACAAACATGTTCAAATCAGTCTAAATTGCTCAGGTAGCTGTATGTTAGAGCATTTGGGTTCCAAAGATTTAGTCTTCACAGCATAAAGAATTATTTCCTTTTATGACTTTTAAATTTGCTAATACTCAGAGTAATGAGTGTCTTCTTGTTCTCACACTATGAGACTAAATTAAGAGCACCAAACAATCCACCTTCATTACACAATTCACTAGTCAGTATCTCTTCATTCTTTCTTTTTCTAATTTACTTAAGTTAGCTTTTTCACACCAGTATTCATGCACTGCTTGCCCTGTTAGTTTCTCTATCCTGAATATTTTTCCCATTCATTTTCTGATCATTCAAAAGGGAGCTGATACAAGATTAATGTCTTGTTTTCATATGGTTGTTTAATAAGAACTTTATTAGTTCAAAATTGAACTAATCTTTTTTGTCTATGTTTGCAGGCATGGGGTTTGCACAGTTTTCAATGAGAGCTCTTATGGACTACTATGGGCTATCCTCAAACTTTGGACCAATGACTGAGCTTTCTACTCCCCCTTTCTCTCTCAGCTTGACCAAACAAATGGTCAACAAAATGATATCTGCTGGAAGAAAAGCAGGTAGAGAGTGTCTGTAAAGAGCAATTGGAGAAACTCAGTATCTTCCACAGATAGGCAGAAAAGCTTTCTTTCTTCTTCGAGGTCTGTTAAACCGAAATTTTTCTAAGTAAAATAGGACATTGACTAAACAGGTATCTGCTCTCAGCACAGGCTACTTCTCAGTCAGTTCCTGATCAGTGTTACTGACTACCCTTATAGTTGTCAAATCAAAGAGAGTAAGAAAATGCATCTGAAGAATTAGAGAAGCATAGACGAAAAATGTATTCCCAGAAGCATAATATCCACCTCATATGACATTTATCCTGTCTGCAGTGAATCTAATTTTCTATCTAGTTCAACAGAGTCCCCACAAAGTCACTTCACTGGGGCCAAGTGCATAGATGATTCCCAAAAGCAAGAGCATTCTCCTAGAATGCCTAGTTCTAAATGAAGATATTGCCTTAAGATTCATATTACAGTCATGATGTAAGGAAAATAAGTAATAAGACCATAATTACAAAGTACAAGTTATCCAAGCATTTGGCCATACTGAGGGCACTGTAGTATGCATAGGTTTAAATGACAAATGATATAAGGTAATTCTATCAATCAATAGTGTTCAGTCCCTATGATCAAATAAACAGAAAGTGGGTAATACTAAGGTTACATTTTTCCCCATTCCTCTCCAAATCATGATAGTCCCAGAGACTGGGGACACAGGAAAGATAAACCAGAAAGGGTACAGCAGAATTAAAACCAAGAATGATAGCAGACTTCTGTCATAGACAACCTAGCTAAATATCAGGTTAGGACATGATGGAGATGACACTCCACTATCTCTTCCAGAGATACTAACTACCTCCTCTTTGGAGCAGGTAGTTAGTAAATCCAAGAGATGTCAGCTAGTGCTTGCTTTATTCTCAGCACTAAATAGGGTACCATTCAAAATTTTATTATCAAAAAAACTACTCTGCAGTAGCTGATAGACTGTAATCAAACATTCGTCCCCTGGTGGGAGCAGGGGTAAGGGGAGATGGGACATAGTTTTAAATAGGGAAATTATATAATGTGACAGTATATTAAAAAGAAAATAGAAAGTGCATTTGAAAAAGTATAATACTTGCAGGTAGCTTGGAGATTGCTTGCAGACCAGGAAAACAATTCAGCACAAAGTTTAGGGACAAACAGTCAGCCAGATTACATAAGTATCGGGAAAAAATTCCATGAAAGGAACAGCTTGGAAAAGTGATGATCGAGAATGGATAAAAAGGAAGTCAATGAACTTATGTCTGTCAACTTAAGTAAGATGCTCAAAAGGGAATAAGTTTCCTTGCAAGAAGTTAAAGTATGAAACAGAATGAAAGGGTCTGGTTCTTTGTGCACAGTATACAGTTACTGTATGGTACTCTTTGCCATGAGTTCTTGCAGATGTGAAAAGTCAGTCCAGTCTTCTCTTCAATTAGTATAAGGTTTCCAGGAGAAAAAATCATTAAGAGTTTTGAAATAAACAGACGATTTGGGCTTCATCAGTCTCTGAACCACAAATTATTGAAGGCCAGGGGAGAATTTAGAGGAACTGTCATAATACCTTTACTTCTTATAATCTTCCCTAGACATCTGGTATAGGCCAAGAATGATACTGAGGTAGATAGACCTTAGGTCTGACATAGTGCAGTCATTCTTACATTTTTATGAAGAACAAATCAGTAACATGAATTGTAGCAAATTGCAAGGACCAGATGGTACTAACCTAAGATTTTCAAAGGGAGTAAAATATGAAAAAGATGCACTGCAGTAAGTGATTCAGTTAGAACATAAAATGTCCTTGGTAGCCTGTCTAGGGGCAAATAAAGTTTCAGTTCATAGAAAGGTTCTCAGACTGAACTGTGGAACTTCAGACCAGAAAGCCAGATTTCCATAGCAGAGGAAATGGTAGAATCTATAATAAAAAATGGACTTGGTATGTCTATGGATAGCTGCGAACATAAAGTAGAAGACATAATTTGCCTGTTGTAAATATATTTTTAGAGTTTATTCAAAGAATAAATGACCAAGCAGAAAATAGTAATAATAATCTGACTGTTTTTTCAGGAAGTTTTTTACAGGATTCTTCGGTAAAGATTTATATTGAAACTAAGTTCTTGTGGACTAATAATTGAAAGATAAAAATCAATGAGTTAAATAGTGGTTGATATTAACACTGGAAAAAGTTAGCTCTAGGGTCATGGGACCTCCATTTTATAACATAAATAAATGATCTAAGAGAGAATAATTGGGTGAGAACACTGCAGGACAATGTCATGATACTGAGTGACTAGGAGATAAAATGGCAGCCTACCAATGTTGGTAAAAATGAAGTAATACATATGGGAAAATAATCCTAACTGTTCATATATACCAGTGGGCTCTAAACTATATGTTACTACTTAGAAAATCCTGGATTTCCTTCAATTAGTTTTCTGAAAACCTCAGGCCAATACACTGAGGTGCTTAGACAAGCAAAGAGATTTTAAGGGTTGTAATGAAAGGAGTGGAAGACAAGACAGAAAACATTTTGACTGAGCTATGGATACTTCTCAAGAACCTGAACACAGTTTATATTTCTAGCCCGCTCACCTCAGAAATATACAGTAGGATTGTGAAGCTATGGGGTAGGAGAGTAAAGTCATACAGAAAAATCTATGAGGAATGACTAAAAAGATTTGAATTCTTTAATCAAAATTAAGAAATTATAAGTAAGGAATCCACAGAGAGATATCTGATAAAGTACAGGATCATGGCCTACAAAATAATGAGTGAAACAGAGAATGGGTAGGGAAGCTGCTCCTCACACAAATGAGGAGTCACAAAATGCAATTACCAATTGCAGGCACAAATGAAACAAAATAAGCTTTTTTTTTTGTTTTCATATGTTGTTCAATTGACCTGTGAAAATACTGTCTTTCAGTATGTGTTGTCTAGTCTGTCCTTCCATGGTTTTTTTTTTGTTTTTTTTTTAATACTGATCAAAGTTAGCAAAGCATTATAATAGGTTGTCTGGGGAAACTGGAAAACTTCTCTTTTGGAGATATTTAAAAATAGTTTCAATCAATATATATCAAAAGTGATATTGGCCTTGTTGATTATGTCTTTGAGCAGGAAGGATGGATTACATGATCTCTTCATGTAACCTTCCAGACCTATTATGATTATAATATTTCTATTGCTAAATTTATCCATTCTATTGAGAGTTTTGAAAACCAAGAAGTAAGACCTGAAATCTGATTTGACAACTGAAGAGCTGTTAGTGTTTAATCAGAAGTGGATTGCTGAAGTGCATCTACTGTATTTAAACATTAGAACACTGCAAATTCTTCTACATATAGGAAAGCATTCCTGTGTGAAGTGTGTTACTGTAATACCCTGACTCAAAAGATTAAAAATATATGGCTCACCATGGGCACACTAGCATCTGACAAGCTGGAATACTGCCTCCTCTCTATCCACAGATGAAAGAAAGTGCAGCAGCTGTTACTATTCAGGTAGCTGGTAGTGATGAAGAGCCCAGGAGGAGCCTGAGGCGGTCTACTGCCTTGACAATTGCAGGACAGATGGCCTTAGTTGTGATTTATATTACTAAATATTTCCCTCTTTCCACCTCTGTGTTGCCTGAATATCGCACTGTTCAGGTGGTCTTTACCCAGGTTATGGCTCAGGTAATGAGGAATTACTTTTGTAAGAGGTGTAGAATTATATACTATCAGCATGTGTGCAAGACTGTACAGGAACTTTTGTTTAAGAATCTGTCTTAAGTGCATGTAAATTTTTCTTTTTTACATTTTTGAATTATGGTAAGTCTATTACTTCTAGAGGTAAGATTGTGTGAGCACCAAGTTTCTATAAGGCAGCTTCACAAAAGACAATCATTCTTTAATAGTGTCAAAAAGCTTTCTTTAAAACTTTGCTGCAGTAATGCTACACACCTAGCAGCAGAAACATGAGATTCAGCAAGAGCAGTTCTCAACAAACTGATGCAAAAGTTTCCAATCAATTACATAAAAGTGAAGAAAAAGTTTCATAGGATGAATTGCAGAGCTTTGATCCACTGAATTGTAAAGGGTGGATTTAAGCAGAAGTTCAAGATTCCAACTTGTTGAAATCCAAAAACATTTCTAAGATTATTTTATTTGTGAAGGATGGATTAAACAAGAAAGGGAATCCATTTCTGAGTATTAAATTGCAGATTAAAAGTATTCCGAATTGACAAAATGTTTTTATACTCTAGGATAATTCAGTTGAATATGCTTTAGTGCCTGAGCTTGAAAAGGAGAAGATAAATCACTTAATTTCAATTTTTGACTATAATGTAGGTCAGACTGACCTTCTAGGCCTTACCTTGTCCACAACTGCTTTTCTCTTTCTATAAATAAAAAAAATAAGTTTTTATTAAAAAGATTATTTTTCATGTGACATTTTCTGAGAGAAAAAAAAAAAGATTTCCTTATTTGATGTAAATATTTATCTGAAATATTTAAACAACTTCTTCATAGCCTGAAATGTAGTCAGTATCTTCCTTGCTTCAACTTGTAACTCATGCCTCTTAACTCATGCTCTGTCTGTTTAACAACTGCCATTTTAGATAACTTAGCTTTAAGCACACATATATGTATGTATGCTTAATGATAATTTGCACAGAAATGTTTTATGGAAGTTATTTAAACTAGCACATATATGGAGAAAACATTTAATTTTCCTTCTCTACCAGATCATTTGCAATTCTTGGCACATTTTTTCAAGCAGTTGTCTGTTTCCCTTGCTATGAAGTGGGGAGACTTGATGTCTGACAAAATTCTAAATTCTTCAGATAATCAGAGGTAGTAAAAGCATTGTGGAATCAGTAAAAAGTTCCATCAAGAAAAATAAAGGATGCTGGCTCTTCTCTATACAGCTTTCTTGTCTGTCCCACTCTTAGCAGATATTTGACTTGCCATACATATTCAGATAATATTCTTATAAATTGCTTCAGTTAATATTAAAACACAGCATAAAAGTAAAGAGGAGAATTTAGTCTTGGAAAAAATAGTTACAGAATCTAAGGAGAACAATTAGCTATGCAATAAATGTGCACAATGTAAACATTAATGACTTACACATATATAACTTTACTACATCCAAATGCAGTTCTAAAAAACAGAAAGCATATATTGAAAAACAGCTTTCTTTGGGATAGGGGGATGACAAAGAAGGGAAAAATGGGGATTGAAGAAGAAATCATCTTTTCTAACTTTCAAATAGAACCCTAAAATGTTTTTTATTAAAATAAATGAAGTTTTAAAAAGTTCTAGTCAAACATTATTTTTGTCAGCTAGAGGGCCTACTTCTCCACAACTGTGATTCTTTTTTTATTAACATCAAAGGGTCTTCATTTTTGGTCAAAACAGAGGATCTACAGGATTTTGTTCTGCCCTCATAATTTCCTGTATTTTTAAAAATATATTTAAACTGTGGCAAGGTAAGTACAAAGAATCCTCATTTTTATTCCAATTATTTGTATACAAAAGTTCTTTTTTAGCAAGGCTTTTCAAGAGTCAACTGGAAAGTTTAAAGTAAGGACATGTGAGACTTCAGAGATAATGTGCAGTTTTACGCTTGGATTATGCTTGTGAAGTCTGGAGCCACACATATGTTGAACTCATGTCCTTTAAAATGTTCACTGGGGAAAAAAAAAAAAAAAAAAGAAAATGCATATTTGTTTTATTATAACTAATGGCAAAAATCAAGATATGTAGTCATTGATTCCAAATGTAGTGGCTACTGACTTAAGTAGAAATCCAACATCACTGATTAAACCTGCTTTCCGGAGAGAATATTAAATATTCTTTAAATGAACATAACTGCATTTTAACTTTTTTTGCAAAGACCTTGAAAACTGTATTTCAGATATGTTGCCTATATAGTAAGCTTCTTTTGATCAGGTTGCCTTTGATAGTAAAATTTTTCATTGTCCATCACCCATTTAATACTTAGAGTATTTAATTTAGACTCATCAATAAACACAAAAGATCAATAATTTCTTCCTCTTAGTGACTGACAAACAAAAAAGAAAAAAAGCAGTCTCAAATGGATTGTTTTAGAGAAGGAGGAGACCTTCCTGTAGAAGATTGTCTGCAGTGGAAATGGATTAACTTTTGAGACATGAAACCACAAACCTCACAAGGAACAAAATGCAAGAGCATATCAAAGATTAAAAAAGAGGCAGTGATCTCATTTTAGTGAAGGTATAGACCTAGCACACTGAAAAATATTCTGGTTAAGGTCCTAAAATGGATTTTTGTGGTGAGCAAGGTGTATCATGCAATAATCAGAGCCTAGGAATTTCCTATCATGGCTAGGTGCTGAAGGTAATCAGCATCTGATTCTTCACATCTAGGCAGCCCAACACAGTGTCTCAAACGTAAGCTCTCCAAATAATTTTACTACTATGATAATAATGGTGTTTGGCTAAAAAAATCTGAAATCGTGTTTTGTTTAGCTAAAAAGGAGCAAACTATTACTAAATGATACTCAATGACTCTGAGTCACCTTCAGACATCAGTGCTGCTCTTGTCAAGAGTTTATTAGCTCTGGTTGTTATGCATCCTATAGCTCAGATGTTTCCACCTGCTCTGGCTCTCTGCTTTCAGAGCCTCTTGTAATTTTTCCCTCATGGAATTTGGATGAACTGATGGCTGCTTCCCTGCCAAGTGTATCTGTGTGCATTGAAGACTTGATATGACCACAGGACTAATGTCTCAGGATACCAACATTGCATGTGACCATTGTTTCTCTTTACAAATATGCAGCATCTATTTCTGGGAGGTAGTGGCACCACACACATGTGATATTTAACTTTTTATTTCACACACTGCTACTTGACACTCAAACCTTTGTCATGGCTTTTCTCACAGTACAAGCATGCTTATTTTCATTTTTTCTTTACTGAAGAAAATATTACTGTGAAACCCTGTTTCAGCAGTGTTCTATTTTATTTTGAGAGCTGTATATGACTATGTTGCCTTTTTGGTATGTTTCTTATTCTGACAACATTCTTCAGAAACCCGTTAGATTGGAGATAACAAAGACTATCTTTAATATTTTACACTAGATATTCTGAACCATCTTGCAAGTACCTGCAAGAAACATTCCATAGCTATCTGATAGATGGGATAGAAATACATGGTCATCGGGGTTTTTTTTGTTTGTTTTTTTTTAACACAACTCTAAAAGACTGGGAACTTCAATTCTTCTATTTTTGTAAACTACGCTGGCTTTCATACTTGCACAGACAAACGTCACTCTGATTTCCCACACTTGACAACACATATTTATGCAAGTTATGTAGTTCTGTGGCATCTGTTGAACTTCTGCCATCTGGACTCATGTTCTAGCCTTAGGCATCCATAACCTAACAATATTTAGCACATCTCTTTCCATATAGAAATTCATTTGGCATCTTCTGAATTGCTGTTTTGAGCAAAAGTCTAGTAGAGCTCTTTGCTCAAAACAGTAATTCAGAACATGCCAAATGAAGGAAAGTTGTAGTAAAGGTTTACTTTCAGATTAGTCATCTGTAAACTCTATTTCAAGGTTATACTGATGTATTCCACTCTTCAGTTATCTTGAAGACAGTATATGGATAACATGGTGTGTGCTCTCTCTCTGAAAACTATAAACCAGCACATAGATATAAAAGCTACTCCTGGCCTTTTCTGAAATCATTTATCATAATAGTTACTGCAGGACACTCAAGTGCTACACTGTCAAATGGATTGACACTAAAAGTTGTGAGGATTGATGAATCTGGGAAAGAGCAAGTTGTTACATCACTTCTTGGTATGGTATGTGTCAAATAGACACCAGAAAATAACACAAGATTTTAGATTTCTGGGTATCCTATTTTGGCAACCAGTGCTTACTTTTGAGTAAGAATTTTGGTTTAAGATTTCATGAGTCTGAATGTTATTTTTACCTCTAATCTCTTCAGCACAGCAAATGAGTGCATCACACCACATATCTAGTTCATAGCTGTTCTGTCATGTGATATATGGAAAAGTGAACCTTATACCAAGTTTTTCAGTATATTTAGCAAATCACTGTCAGGACTTCATCTATTTAATGGTAATTTAGACATGTTAGGCAAACAGCCTTGAATTTAAAATTCTGTTAATGCAATAATCGCCCTTATGTTTTAATCTTTGGTGAAATGCCTAATGAAAAAAAAGGCACTCAAAGTGATCTTTTGTCTTACATATATTTTGTTCTTGGAATACAACCCTTGTCATATCAGAGCAGAAGAAATGTCAGCAGCTCTGTGGTAATTCAGATACCCACCTTTCTGAGTCCTTATTTTCTCATACTGTCAAGTTATATATGGCTGTTTTGAATCTGTGCCTTTCACAGCAGGATCTCCATTTTTGTGTAGCCAATATGCAGAAAAACACTTTCTTGTGCTTATTCTTTTCTCAATATTTTCTTCAGAAAAAAAATTATCTTAAATGGTTATTATAACTGGTTAAAAAAATTTCTAGTCAATCTGAGCCTCCAGTCATCACAGGTATAGTTAACACAGAACCAAAGAATGTAAAATCTTGGGTGATTATGTTCACAGATTACTTTTGTTCCTCCTTAGGAACTAACTAAGAGCAGATCAGGATGGGAATGTGGGTCCATGATGAGATGCTCATAGCAGCTCCAAATCAGTATAATTGGAATACAGTTTCCAACCAGGACAATAAACACAATAAAACTGTCTGTGAATCTTCACAGGTATTCATGAAATGAATGTAATTACAGAGAAATCATTAGGACCAGGTTCTATTTTTATTTGAGACACTGTTCTCTGCTCCTTCTTCCCCTTCAAGAAATGTATGTCTGTTTCTCTGTAGAAACATTTGGATAACATTTTGTTTCAGCCTAGTTGAACTGATGCTTGTGTATCCTTCTTATGACCTCCAGCAATATTTCCAAGCATAGTAATGTCATCCAGGCAATTCTGGAGTCCAGGCTCCCTGCAGAGAATCATGAACATCAGTCTTCAAAAGTACTGTTGGAAAATACATATACAGACAATATTTTTAACACTTATTGCACTACTTATTATATAAGGTCTTTTTGCTCACACAAACCCTCACAGAAATTAATATTTTAGACAGAATTAAATGCAAACATGCACTTGATACTGCTCTACAGGATAGATATGTCAGAGACTCTATCACATATTACTTCAATAGCCTGATTGGGTTTGCACATGTGGGATCGTGGGGGATTGCTTTTGGGTTTTTTCACCGGTGTAGCAAAAACATTAACAGTGCATTTCTGCAGAACACCTATGATTGCAAGTATTCATGTTCAAAACAGAACCCACTCTCCGGGAGACATCACATATTTTAGACTAAGATCTATGATAATGCCAGAAGATAATGTCTATCCTTTCCCCACAGTTTGCATTTCTCTGGTAGGATCATAGCAATTTTCAGGTTTTGTGTAGATTACCATCAACAGCGCAGCTTTTCATTACATATTAAGAGTTTCTCATCCATATAGAGTTAGAAATTTAGAATCATTGCCAGTTTCTTCAGCCTCTTCTCTAAACACCAAACTTTTCTAGCTCCAGACAAGTCCCAACATTGAGTTTACAGTAGGTCCAATTCAAACAATAAGTGCTCCCTAATGCATGGTGTTACTGTAATCATGTCATGCACCGTGTTCTATGAGCATTTTAGCTTCCAAAGTCGTGTGGGGGAATCAGCTTCTTTGCAAAAGTTTCTCACACCAGGTTTGTGTTGATAAAACTTAAAGCACTCAGCTAAGGCAAGTCCCTTAGACAAGGGAAGAAAAAAATGAACATGAATGAAACAATATTTAACACCTGCAAAGCATGAGTAGAGAGTACATGCTGGTTTCTGCTCCAAGACAATGTAAAAGCAGCAACACTCATTCCTCAAAAAGCTGTGTTGCAAATTACAAGTTCATTGTTTTCCACCACTGACCCAAGTACTATAAGGGATTGTAGGCATGCCTTGGAGCTGCAGAAACAATACATACTGATCTGGGAGACAGAGGGATTTCTTTTTTATCACCAATTTGTCCTGCCCAATGGAAGTGTGCATCAACTTCTGGTAATTTAAAGGACTGCACAGGAAAAAGATTGCAACAGCCCAGCATGGCCCCAGGGGCAGGATACACCACGAAGCTACACGCGTTCAGGAGTGCCCGTTTTTCCCTTCACTTCAGCACAAATAAGCAGTGCCCTCTACTGTCCAGCACCAATACTACAGCACACACCTCACTTGGGATTAATTTACAGAAGTGAAAATCACGATCCGGTGCCACGGCACAGAACATCTTTACCTTGGTGCCTTAGTCGTGCTACATTTTTCCAGGGAGTCAGACTTTCCTGTGCATCATCAAAGATGTTCTTTTGCCAGTTTTGACCCATATTATTATACCATGTCGAAACCTATAGCGATTTTGGTGCCACAGCCTCATGTGTGTCTAATGTGAAGTACATGTATTTGATGCTTGTCTAAGGTTTTCCAACTTTCAGATGATTCCCATACTGCTTGGGTTTTTTTTCTAAGTAATGTAGCAATTTTTAATGACCTGTAACGACATCCCAAAGCCAGGAATCATGATCCTAACATCTTCGCACTAAATACAGATGAGTGTAAAAAGTTTCCTTTTGCTGCTGTAGTAGAAGCAGCTAGGAATGTGGCTTTCAGCCATCTTGTAATAGCAACCATAATTGTTTTCTCTGATGTCTGACAATCATAATCCATACTTAATGATTTTTATTTTGTATTGATTACACTGACATGCACAAAGCAGTTCTGGATTTAGCTCCATATCAAAGTTCACTTATCAAGTGGCCAAGAGCATGTGTATATAAGCATCCCAGCTTCCCCAGGTTTGTGTTCAGTGTGCAGGTCTGAGATTTGTGCTTTCAAGATGGGTTTCCAGGTCCCATATGACAACATTAATCTGTATATAGTTGATGTCTACTGAGACATGTGTCTTTTCTGTAAGCTTATAATTTTTTTTTTTCCCCCATCTGTATTTAGACTAAGATCTCCTTTTCACCTGTAAAGAATGGCTCTGCAGTGTTGGTTATGTGATATGGAAACCTAGAGTCTGTAGTTTTCATTCCTTAATTTTACGATAATTTTGTCAATGTCTTCATTAAAGATACCCATAAGCAACTTAGTTTTATGTTTATTGCCATATTATCTCACAAATAAGGCTCCTTAATACTCATTTAGATAATTCTTAATACTTTCTTTACTCATTTCAGTGGACAGATTTGCATAACAGCACAATTAGATGCTTGTTTGGGTAAATGATTAGCACTATTTGGTAACATTTCTCTACATTAAGTGTTCCATTGAAGCTTCAATCACCTTCCTGATAGTGTAGGAATGCCTTTATGGTGGCCCTTCTGCTCATCCTGCCGTGAATTTCTGCATAGATGTTGTTGCTCTTAGGTGAAGACTTGTGCTTCCGCTTGCCTACATTCAGACTACCCTTTTTTCTCTCCCCAAGGCTGCCCCCAAATCACACACATTTTCCCTTGCCCAAGCTTGAAGACAAAACTATCAGTACTTTCCACACAGTTTCCAGTGAAATATCTCAGTTGTCATCTGTACCCTTACAACAGTGAGAACAGTGTCTATCTAAGAATTAGAAAAGTGACATTGCATAGCATGGTCCTTTCAAAGTCATTGTTGAAAACCTACTGACAACTTTCATATAGCAAAATATTTAGTATCTTTTTGGAATGTTTTCTGATTGGCAGAAGAAGCAAATGAGAATTTCCATGTTATGTACATATTGCTTTTCTCAATCTATATGCAGGGGAAGTCTTTAACCTCTCTTTTTACTAAAATTGTTTCTCACTGTTGCAGGAGACCTTACCCAGGCCTAGTCTTGATGCTCTGGTTCTTCAAGTGTGATTCCACAAGCCATTTTATTTTTACTTAGGAAGTCTAAAGGCATAACATGTCTTAATTTGTCAAATTATCCCAATTAATCTTGTTTCCACAGTAATGAACTGGCCTAATGCTAAAAAAGGGAAAAGACAAGCAAGATTGACTGTAAATTTGTAAACAAAATGTAATAAAACACCCCAAAAGTCCCAGTCTGCATTGTACAAGGCTCTTTGTAGATGACTCAGTATAACTCACCTAAAATTCCTCCCATATGTCCTACCTTCAAAATCTGGGGCATCCAACATTCACAGAATCATCCTTCCTGCCATAAAGCATTGATGGTTTCCTTTTGCTGTGTGATATGGTGTCTAGAACTAGAAATAGATCTGGATGCAATATTTTCAAAAGTGAGATCACTAGATTTGCACTGTGGTTTCCTGTGTTTTCTGTTTCTAATAATCCTTCACATCTTAGGCATCTATTTGTCAGATGAACTGTACAGCAAACTGGTATTTTTAAAGCACTATCCACAATAACTCTGAGATTTCTTTCTTCAGTGTTAATTTCAGATTCCTCACTCTGTGTGTACAGTTAGGCATCATGTTTCCTCATATAATTTACTGATCATTTATCAGTGTTTTTCTATAATTTTACCTCTGTTATTCCGTATCACAAGAGCTTCTGAAACTTTGTCACCATTGTTACTCCTTTTTCTAGATTTATAGTTGCCTAGACCACTCTTTGAGTCCCTTTAAAAATACATTTTTATCAATTTCCATTCTTCTGACACTAAAACTGGTAGATTTGTTTGAGCTGTTACTTGTCTAATGATTAGGTTTTAGGGATACATTTGGTCAAAAATTAATGGTGCAGTCATCTTCTGCTGGCAGGCACTCTGAAAAGAAATCCTTAGAGCCAATGGTGCTGCTCTCAGAGTTTAGACATACCTTGCTGGCACTAGCAATTTTTTCAAATATGAGAATCTGCTCTGGTTAGTGGTTTTGACACAGAACAAGCTCAGTGCCCTATCCTTTGACAGCTGGTATCCAATGTCCCTTCTTCCTTAGGCCCTTCTCTGCCATGCCACAGTGTGAGAACAATGTAAAGCTTTCAAGAGATTCTTACTAAACTGTGTAGACTTCAGGTGCTTGGCAAGCTGTGATTGCTTTATTTTTAATTTTCTTTGAGATATTTACACAAACACAATCCAATCTCCAGGTAACACACCTTTGTAAGAATACTGTTCCACATCAGACCAGCTGCACATTCTTCAGTATTTCTCATGCATTGCACCTTTTTAAAAATACCTTTCTGTACTGGGTGCAGGTGCTCAGTCTGTGGCAATGGAGGGCTACAGGAGTGGCTTCTGTGAGGAGAGTTCAGGGTTGCTCCATGCCAGACACAGATGGTTCCAGCTGGTTCTAGCTGGCTCTAACAGACCCACCATAGGACACAGATGAGCCCCTAATGCAAACTGGTGGCACCGTTGGGAAAGCATGTTTAAGAAAGGACAAAAAATCTTCTAGACAGACAGTGGTGGAGGAACAGAATGAGAAACAGCAGAGGAAAAGCCAAGGTCAGAGAAGGAAGAAGAGTGAAGGAAGGAGAAAATGCTCCATGTCACTGGACTATTCATTGCAGACTATGGGGAACCTGCACTGGAGCAGGTGGGTATTCTTGACAGGAGCTGCTATATATGGACAGCACATGCCAGAGCCAAGGAAAAGCACAAGGAATAAAGAGCAGAAGAAAGAAACTATTAGATACTGATTATAACCACTATCCTCTAACCTCATTGTGCAGCTCAGTGCAGAGGTAGTTGTCTCGTCCCACTCTGTGGACAACAAGGGAGGTAAATCTTTGTGATCCCCTGAAAGAGGCTGTCCCTGCATGATAGGGCAGCCAGGGTGACAGTCACGACAGTGACTCCAAGGAACAATAACAAAACAATTTATTAATTCTCCCTAATGGAACAATCAAGAAACAATACAGATAAAAAGTGTGAATTTTTGTAGGTGATTATTTCATGGCACAACTAAATTTCGAGGAAGAGGAACAAAGAATCATTAGAAAAGAGGAAAAGATAAGGGGAGTGATGGAGTAAGAGAGATAGAGTAAGATAAAGAGAAAAGGTTTTCATCACCCATGGATCCAGCAACGTCTGACTGGTTTAGTCCAAGTCTTCAGTTCTTTGGTGGTGGGTGAACCATAATCAATATTTTACTGTCCCATTTATACCCTTGAGGTATCTGGGTAGCATTCCCAATTTCTGCAGGAAGTGGTGTTGATTTGCATGAGCTCCATGAGCTAGAAATAGTGTGGCACCTGCCATCCACCTGCCCCATGGCAGCAGGAGCACTTCACTAAAGAAAAGACAGAGTCCTACCTATGCAGAACTTATCTCTTCCTTTCGTTAAAGCATATATGCAAGAAGCCAAATGGGGGGCACATAGACATTAAAAGCAATCAACACGTCTTCCCTCCAGACAGGTCTTTCCAGACCTCATCACCACACAAGTTTTGAGGCACACAATAACCAGGCTCTTACAGTAGGGAGGGTAAAGGAGTCTAGACTGAAGGTGTGAAGTTGAGTCTGAGAAAGGAGGGAGGACATGTTTTAAAATTTGTTTTAATATTTAGTGTTTTAGCATTTGTATTTTTGTTTACAACTACCAGAAAATATTTAATTGTCAATACATTTATTTTCTGAGTCAAGTCTTTTTGCCTGTGATAGCTCCTAAGCAATAGCCCTGTCTTTACCTTGACCCATGAGATTTCTCACTTATTTTCTCCTTGTTGCATCCCACTGGGGCAGGAGTGAGAGAGCAGCTAGATGGGATTTTGACTGTTAGCCAAGGTTAACTCACCACAATTTCACTTAAACTTATGCGTTACTTGTCTCAGACAAAAATATATTTAATAAAATTCCTTCTTAATAGTCATCTACTGCTTCCAAATACAAACTTCAAATTTATTTAAGCAATCCTACTTTCCTCATCTTTGGTGATTTTTTTTTGCCTTCCCACCCATGTATCCCTGTAAGCATCAGTGACAGAGATGATGCTCATGGGCAATTTGGGTCATGCTTACTTCTGTGTAGCTAGTCAGTCTCCCTTGTCTGAAATGGATGCTAGTCACGAGTCTGAATCTTTCTGGAATATATTAACATGTGTATCTCCTGCACCATACAAGCACAGTGTATTTTTAAGGCACCTAATTTGACAGGTGCACAAACACTGGGTTGGGGCATATATATATATACACATATATAAAAGTAGGAAACAGCTGAAGAAAATTGTCTCTAATGTCATGTGCTACATATTTAAAGACAGGCTGAAGATTTTAGGTGACTATAAACAACAGATTTGCACTGTAGTCCATCTACTACAAGAACAGAGCACAACTACTGAGGAGGGTTGAGTCTGGAAGTGTAGCACTGTTCATGTAAATGTGATGGAACACAAGAATTAAGCTATTTTCCAAGTAGAATAAAAGAAGGTGACAGCAGTACTGTGTACAGTGAAGAAAGATGGTTACACTGTAAGTTCCTTCAACACCAGGTTGTTTTTTACCTTTGGCAAATGATTTTGGATACTTTATGATTAACAGAGGGATTATATCTTAGTTAGAAGCTACTGAACTAATGAAACTGCCCAAACCAAACTAAAATGAATATTTAGACTTTACTGAATATTGTTGGCATCTTGTCTTGGTTCACTGTTGGGTATATTTTCTTCAGTCTCAGTCCTGTAAGTGGACTTCTTGCTATTAGAAAACTCCACAAAAAGAATGGACCTATTCTATGGCCAGGAAATGTTGCTGATTTCTGACTTTTCTTAACAATGCATTCAGTGGATGTGCACAGTACATCAGAAGCTCTTTCAAACCCGTTGATCTATGAGTTGCTCATTTGAGACATAGCTATTAGATCACAAAATTATTATAGGTTAGGGAGCCACTTCCATCTAGTTGGCAGCTGTGAGATAGCAAAGGAATACCATGATAGCAAAGGAAGAGCAGCAATAGAGCAACAATACTTGCACTGTGGAGTTTGTGTACCTGGTCCTGTCACAGTTACTAAGAAATTGTGGAGAAAAGGTAGAGAAGCTATCCAGGAGTAGCTAATTGATTAAAGGGATATAACAAGAGATGTATTCAGGCAAAAGGGTCAAATTCCTGGGAAGCTGAAGATTGCTTTTAAGGAGCTGAACAACAGAAGAAAGCTCCTTCAGGAGAAAGACCAGAAGCTTTACAAAGATTGGAGAGAAGAAAAGAGATACAGATAATACACAAATAATCACAATTGGATTTCTGAAGAATGAATCTTTTTAGATCTTAGCGAAAAGAATAACATTAGAATAGTAAAATTCTGTAAAGTATGTTCTTTCTGATAATCAGGTTTGATTTTCAAATAGTGATAATTAAAAGCAAGTTCTGCAAGGGCTTTTTTCAGAGTGTAAAGTATTTTTAAGTAACCAGTTCTTAAACTGAAGATATTCACATGTCTTATAGCTAAGTATCTTGAGACTTAGCAACCTAAGTCACACAATAACTATTTTTATTTAAATTAGATAGTGTTGGCCACCTTTATGGTTGTATAAATGAATAACAGCTCTAGCTTTCTAAGCTACAAATATGCATTCCCTTGTAATTTTTATCATTCTGAAATGGATAATGTCCCCTCCCAATTTCAAATGC
Source organism: Todiramphus chloris collaris (assembly GCA_025345505.1). Classification (NCBI taxonomy): domain Eukaryota; kingdom Metazoa; phylum Chordata; class Aves; order Coraciiformes; family Alcedinidae; genus Todiramphus; species Todiramphus chloris. The sequence goes on from JANVCC010000319.1 coordinate 2,250,995, forward strand.
AATGGATGGAAATCTTCACTTCTATAGCTTCAGTTGAATGATTCTGTTCTATATAACACGAGGCCAGTGTTTTCCCCCTGATAAAGTCTCAAAGTGATTTGATTATAGATATTATATAACGTAAATATTAAAGTTTGATGTCAGAAATCTTTGTAGAAATTTGTAAAAATGTCAATCTTTAAGAACTTTTTTTTGGTAGCAATTATTTTCACACTAACTTTAGTTTCTTGTAATAAAAAAAAAATTAGTTGAACAATGTTATTTTGAACATTTAAGTACAGTTTGAAAAGAGGGTTAGAGAAAAGAGAGTTAGGGAAAATACAAGATAATAATGCTCAGTAAATACTTAAATGTGATTTAAAAAAAAAAAACCTTACATTTTCATCAGAAAATAATACTCTTATTAAATCAATTTATTTATAGGGAATCTGTCTTATGAAATATTAATGACAAATCAAATTACCATGGGTGGTGTACATTTTGCTACACAAGATTTTTCATTTATTTCCCACCCGAAGTGCCAAAATTTTTTACCATCATTTCATGTATTTAGAAAGCTGTTCTTTCAACTGTACACAGATGTACAGTATACCACAGGAATTTAAGGAAGGTATTTATGACTGGATTATTCTTCTGGATCAACTGGAGATGATTCTGAAGTGTACGTTTCATAAAATAAGAAAATAAACCAGCGTGAATAATGCAAATGTTGCCCAGAATCACAGGCTCATGAAAGGCAGCTAGTATAATGAAGTTCCTCATTGTGAAAGACAGTTATAACAGTTCTATAAATTTACACCGATTGTTTTGGTCTTTCATTTTTCATGCATTCACATTACTTTCTGTTTTGCTGCATATATCCCATTGCTTTAACTTTTTGAGCTCTTCAGGCACATATGAGAAAAGATTAAAATTAAGATTCAGCCATTAACCATACAGTAAGGTTTCACAGGTTCTTATCCTAGAAATGAAATGTTAGCTGTCTCTTGTCAGTTAGTCTTTGATGTTTTACACACATACACAGAATAATAAAGATGTATTGATTGACTTCTGTTGAGGTTAACCTTAAGATTTGTTACACTGCACAGTGAGCGCTGACTTAGTCAAGACAAGAAAAAGAATCAATCCCTTATTTTCATCAAAATATCAAGACATTTCTAGATAGGCATAGAATTTACTTATAAACATATTTGGATCTCAAATGAATGAAAATCAAGATGTGGAAATATAACATCTTTTTCTAGCAGTTTAAAGAAAGAAGTAAAATGTTCATGCACTAGTGAATGGCTTGTCAAGAGTGGATTCAGTTTCAGGGGAACCAAACATTTGCATGTGATGACTGTCCAAAAATACAGTTTTATGGCCTTTGTATGTGAAAAAAGCTTTATTTATCACAACAGTTTATAGTTTTTATATGCTCCAAAGTTTTCTATTAAGCTGTGAGGTTTATGTACTTTAAATGACAGCAGGATTAGTCCATTTGAAAAAAGTCTTATTAAAAAAAAAAAAATTCATTTCTTTGAAAAAGTAAGATATACCACTTCCCAGAGGTCATTCTAGGTCTAATAAGTAAAACAAAAAATGAAATTAAAAAAAAAAAAAATCAAATCATAAACTGGGTTTCTTTCCACCTTTTCATTCACTATATATTGACTTCAATCAATTCATTGAATGTATAAAGTTAATTTTCTGCATGATTGTCAGTGGAGTTGGCAGAAATGTAAAAGAAAATCTGTTCATCTTTAGAACTCTTAAAATTCCTTACCGTGCATATGAGAAAGAATAAATATTTTGTAGGGTTCTAATAAAATTAAAAATCAGCACTAAAATGCCTTATGTATCTGTTCTACCCAGCCTTTATTTTCCAGGAGTTAAAATAAAGTCACAAGCAGTTATTAGCAATTCTGAAAATACAAATCTGTAGCAATTAGGCTTCTAGATTAAGGTCCTAGGCCAATGTCTCTCAGCTCAGGGAAGAAGTCCAGTCACATCTCCCACCTACCTGATGAGAATGCCATAGTTACTAAACAGAGGGGTTTTATCCTTTTTTGTCATGTAACTAAGTTTTTGTACCTGATTTCTCTGAATTTAAGTTTCTCAGCTTATGATTGTTTTCATAAGACGAGACTGTCTTACTTCATTTTTAAAGAAAAGATGCACAGGGATACTGTCACAATGGGATATCAAGCCATCAATTCCATATTAACACATTCCCCCCCCATACACACAAAAATACTTGAGTCAAGCAACTCAAGTGTTCCAGTAGCCTGTCTGTCCTCAGTGGCTTTTCCTGCCTAGCATGAGGTGATTCTTCACTCAGCTTGTGCGTGTGCCTGGGTTATCCTACTGCACTGTGAAGGATGCCATGCTAGATTACATTTCAGCTGACAGAGAAAAGAGCATCTATCACTTTAGGTCCTCTTATGTCTAAATGTTTTTTGCCTCTGACCCATCTGAAAATAAATTTTATCCTTGTTTGGTGATCAGAAGATGGAAAGTATCTTCCACCTGCCAGCACCACACTTTTCTGACAGTCACAGACGCCTGCTCGTCACATATTTATTGTGAATGGATTTCTCTTACTTTCCTGTTGGATGCATTATGCTGTGGAAAACAAAGCAGGAATTGTCAGGGGTATCTGGACCTAAATGGATGATAATCAGTAACTGCACAAAATAGATAGAGCACAGGAAAAAAAAAAAAAAAGAAAAAAAAGAAAAAAAAAAGATAAAATAAATTCATTGTAAAAATGTAATTCTGCAATGTCTCAGTTTCCTGAGATAGGAGTAATTGATGGTATAAGGAGAACAAACATTGTTTGTTGAAAGCCTGCGTATTTAGAATTTGTATCCATTTATGTCCAGATTTTAAACTATAGATAACGTGTCTATGGAGCTAAAAATGTTTGTCCTTAAGACTGCAACTACTAGGTATGTATGTACTGAAAAGAACAATAGGGAAATGGCTGGAGAGACAAGTGAAGGATCTTAGGCTAACATCTCTCAGCTCCAGGTAGAAGTCCAATCACATCTCCCATCACATTCCGAAACAAAATTTGCAATTGAGGAATCTAATGATTCAGAAACACTTAGATGCCTCTGAACAAAACTCTTCTGGATCATCCTTACATCAGGGAATTTCTCCTTGGTCTCACTGTGCTGTACTAGAGATCTCTCCCAGTCACCTAGCACCAGGTAGTGAGGATGTACCTTTCCATCCTTCCTACTGAAAGCCTTGTCTTGGAAAACTATAAAATTTGAGTTAATGAAACTTCTTTCTGCAGGCTTGTTCTTTTGTACCTTCCTCTCACTTTTTAATATCTTGACATTAAGGGAAGCATACATCCTCCTTACATGTAAACCTTGAAAAACACTGAGGTTTGCCCACTTCTAAAACTTACCTTTGCTTCAGTTTTATAGAAGAGAGATGCCAAAACATGGATGGGACTATAAAAATCCTTATGACAGTTTTTGAAGAGTGCAGGTAAGTCTGTTTGTTAGACACAGAGCTAATAATACAATATTTTACCATTTTTATTATTTTTCATTTCCCACTGCTACTGAATAATAACCCAGAAAATTAAGGACAAAACTGTAAACTAAAAGACCTGAAATTTGTTGCTTCATGTTTTTATTTGACTATTTATTACATTTTACTACTTCTTTCTTCCCATAGAAAATGTAGTTGGATAAGCAAAGGGCAATATTGGTGTTTTTTCTCTTTGAAAGTAGAACATACATCTTCATGAATCACAGTTTTTACACACTACCTCCTTTACATTTTCAACAGAGGTCCTGCTAGAATCTTCATCTCACAACAACCTGATACAATCTTGACTTTATCAGGAATTTATTATCTCCATTTTTGGACTATGGTTACAGATTGCCTTTTCTTTAGACATCTGGCTGACTTAATACTTAGAAGGGTAACCACAAAAAAATTCCTCCATCCTCTGAGAATTTCTGAAATTTAAAAGTTTCCCTGACTTAAAGAAAAATAGAGATGTCATGAATTAATTTTTTTTTTTTTTACTTTTTGTGTCAAACAAGAAATAATAATGTTTAATACATAATAATATTTAATATTAAACATTATTAAGAAATTTTCATGGAACTAATGTGGGGTTTTTTCATTTTCTTTTTGAACAGGGATATTTTTGATACATTCTAAAATTAACTCGATTTAAAGTCATGTTTGCAAATAAATAGTGACAGATTTGACAAAACAACATTTTTCGATTGGAGGGAAAAAATTTAAAACCATTAAAAGAAATCGAAATAATCTCTTGAGCAAAGGTACTGTACCCTAGCATGCTATTATGCTGGTGCTTCTCTTGACAGAGTATGACTAGACAAATAGGTGGTGATAACCAGATAGTTTATATCCCTAGCTCGATAGTTTATATCCCTGCCCAGTGGCTGTATAAAAATTTGCATCCCTGAAGAATATGTACAAGTTCAGGTATATGTTTTTTGCCTAGCTTAAGTAGGATATTCTACAGTTTGATTTTTTTTTTTTCTCTTTAATTGTACATTCCCAGCCTATTTCAGCTTTTCTTCCTCTCCTTATATGTTGTTTCTTGTCCCGTCTTACTGCTGTCATCCTATTCCTGTCCTCAATCTCCATTTGTTCATCTATACTCCAACTTCCAACACAGTACTTTATGAATTTCATTTTCAAGAGCATTTTCAAAACTCTCTCAGCATCATGACAGTGAAAATATTTGTGCAAAAGCTACAAAGATGATAGCTTTTTTAAAAACAAACAAAACAAAGCAACAAAAAAACAACAAAAAACAACAAAAAAACCCAACCAAACAAAAACAACCAAACAAAAAACCCAACTACAACAACAACAACAACAAAACAGAAATCAAAGAGAAATTCCAAAAGGAGAACCATTTGAAATCTTAATCCTTGAGGATCTTACTCATGTGTATCAAATGCTTTGAAGTGTCAACATTATCTGCAGTAGTATGGTGGCTAGTGGGTGCAAGTATCCTGTTGGGTACAAAGGAGCAAAAGCAAACCTTTTTAATCCCTGCTTTAAACCAACCTGTGACTTACATTGTCCTACATCAAAAAAGGAAATGAATAAAGTGATTGCTTTGGAATGGCTTCCCGGTGATGCTTTGGCTATCGAGAAATTGCCTATTATGACTTACTCTGTCAGGGCCTAAACTCTGTCTGGCCTTTTAATACTCAGGAAAACATGAGAGAGACAGTCAGACAGACAGACACACATATTATATATACATACTCACAGAATTATATAATTTTTACATACATAGAGACACACATACTCACAAACTCAACCATGTATATACTGTGTGTTTAGAGGTACTTATAAACATTATACTTTTGCTGAGATAGCATAAATACCTCAGCATTATAACAAAAGACCCTTTCAATTACATATATTAGCACTAGCTACTTATAGATAACTGTGTAAATGGTGTGTGCCATGTCTATTAAAGTTATAGTATAATACCAGAACTTTATTAATAGAAATAAATACCAAAGATAAAAATAAACTAATGTCTATGCACCCACCCTAAAGAGATGAAATGTATTGGGTTATGGAGCTTTTGTCAGATCTTGTGAGATCCTCCAGAAGCGTTCAGTATAATGTGCAATTCCTGAATGCCTTTTAAGATTCCACTGTCTCTAAGTGCCCCTCTGCTCCATCATCTCCCTTCCTCTTCCTCCACACCCTTCCCTCATGTATCAGGAAAAGTGTACTCCAGCCTTCACTTGCTGTAAACAGAGAGAAAACTGACATATGGTCAATAGTTGTGGTGAATAGTCATAATTTTTAATTATTTTTAGTTTAGCTTCAAAGAGAGTAGTTTTTCTATTTCTCCATGGCCATCTTACTATCATTCATGCAAAGCAAGAAAGACAGGGAAGATCTGAACATCCAGGATTTTCTTCTCTTCTTTGACAGGCAGTAATGCTGTTCCTAAGTGCTGCCACTTTTCACCACAGAAAAGAATCTTTTTTGACCTGCATGACTGTCAAAAATGGACACATGTGAATGAGCCCTGTGTAGGCTGAGAACTGCAATATCAAAGCACCATTATTTACACACTCTACCTGAAAACACTGGTCCTAGGCATCCCCCTGCCCTGTCTCCTGCTTAGTTTAACCCCAGGCCACACAACATGGCTCACTAATTGTGGAATGCTGTTTTGTATACAAGGCTCAAATGTCAAATTTAAACTGTAGATTTAATCTTCCGAGAAGTGTTGAGATACATTTAATTTTCTTCCACAAAAGCTGAACAAAGAGATGGTATAACATTATGATTGTGTAAATCTTCTTTCAACACCACCATTGTACAAAGTGTTGTCTCTTTGATTGAATAGCAACAAACAAGTCTCTCTTCAGTTAAACCTCTGACTCACAAAGACGCAGAAAGCTTCATCTAACATATCTTCTATAATTAGATTCCTCCTTTAAGGTAAAGTGCTTTTGTTTTAAAACATGTTTGGAATAATCCCTGAAAAATACAGTGTGATAAAGATCAGATACCTACTTTGTGCTGATTCATTCCTTTAAAGAAAAGTCAGAATTTTTCATTGGAGCTCTTCAAAGCTAGCTATAGAATTACACACACACACACAAATAAATATAGCATGGAGTTTTGCTGCTATCACATGCCCATCCATCACAATTCAGCACCTATAATCAATTGATATGCAGTAGGCAAATGACAATCTGTAATTTATAAAAGTATTTCAGCAGTGGTAGCTAGGGGGAGAAATCAGTGTGTTGCCATTTTCAACAACTGAACAAATTCAGTGGAAGCTTAAAGTAGCTTTCAGATGAGAAGTAGACATAATGTGTAGTAAGAAAACCTGTGAAATATTCATTGTGCAGCAACATTCAAACGCAGTTGGACATCAGTATTCATTGTTCAGTATTAAATATAATAATTATAGTTATTTTGTATAGCTTTTTGTGTAAAATAGATAACATAGGATTTTATCCCTGAGGACTTAATATGCCACATTCTTTTTTCATATAGGCATGTATATCTTCTGCACACAGGCAATGCAGAACATCCCCAGTTTCAGGAGCTGTTCTGTTAAAATTGGACAGGTATGCCAGATATTCCCTCACATGAAGAGACGAGGGGAGCAAAGTGACATGTTCCCCCCGATCCAGAAGAGACGCTGTTATACCTTTGTTATACTTCTAAGACTTTTCCTTATTCCATTGTTCTAAGCAACCCCAGGATGCTCAATAGAAAATTGAGGATAAAGCCCAATAGATTTGGCCAACTCTTATGTTTATATCACAGCGCTGCAAATTTTGCATTCTTGGATTGTAAAGACATACCTGAGACAGTCTGAGGTTGACTCAGATATATTCAAATGAAAATCAAATCACCTTGAGTATTTTTGGTATACATATGTGTGAGTGAGACAGATTGGGCCTGTATAATGAAGTTGAGCTAAATGTTAAATGATTACTAAGGCTTGTCTTTATTTACTGAATGATATTTACATTTTCTTAGAAGTAAAACTGGGCAGATAATGGTTTTGGTTTTTTTTCAGTTTGATGCCTGAACTTGAGAATGTGAAAGGAGTGGAGGTAAGAAATCTGTTCACATCCTACAAAGACTGACATTTTTTAAGGTTTTTATAACAGATGTGTTTGATTCTGACCTCCGTAAAACTGGTCAAGAATGCCTTTCACCTAGGAAAGGTGAAAAAACAATGACTCAAATCTCCTCCCAGCTGGTTTCTGTCCAAGATTCAGAGAAGGGACTTTCCTGTCTCCTGTGCTGAAATACTGGCCAAGTATTGCAGCATACCCGAAGGCATAGTAGGAAATGGCAGTCCTCCTATTGCCTGTTGAAAGATCTGAGAAAAATCAGATGGTGGAAATCTCTTCTCACACTCGTGGGCAAGGAAAACTGCCTTTATTTTATTGTTTTGTGGCAGTTTTATTCCATTGTAGGTGCCAAAATATTTTCAGGGCTCTGCAGGTGTAAATGATCTGCTTCCTCCATTGCCAATGCCACTCAGCGCCCTTGTAGCCTTTCCAGTCTTCTCCACAGTCAGGCATGAGACCCACCTGGGAAGCCACACATTCATGTGTCATATTTCTCCCTCTGCAGAAAAGTTTGGGGTAAATACTTAACACTGTTACTATATGTGACCTTTTTCATCTAAAGCAATAAAATACCTTCTCTCCAAAGGTTATCTCTTTTGTTCTGCACCGAAGGCCTATGCAGGAGGTGTCAGAAGGGGCCACACAGGTGTCTCTCATGGTTGGTCTACCTTTTTGGTCATACAGTCACTGTCACTGTAGGTGGCAAAAATTACTTTCCTTTTCCTTTGCACTACACATTTTTGGAACCTGTCTGAGTGTCTTCTGCAGTATTTAAATGATGCTGTCTTTCCAGAAGCTCTTTCCAAGCTCTCTTCCTTCCCCCTTACTAATTTATAGGTCATTCTCTGCTTCACAAAGCTCCAAATGAAATGGAATTCAACCAGTAGTAGGTCAAGGTGTGTGAGAATTACCCAATAATTACTTTATTACTTAGTTATTTATTTTGTTATTTTTTATTTGTGAAAGGGTATGTTAGAATAAAAGTCTTGGCAATAAGAGAAGGAAGTATGGAATTGTTACATCAGTAAGTTTCAGGTTAATCTTTTCCTATTCCATTGTAAAATGTTTATTTTTCTCATCCTATTGCTGTTGGTAAAGCTTCTGTCTGCCTTACTGTATGCCTTACATACCTATGTATTTAAAATGAAATAAAACCTTTATTTATAAAATTCATTTTCTTCTTTCTTCTATTAAAAAAAAAAAAAGGAAAAAGACCTTCTCAGCTACGCAAATATTTAAAATCTCAAGGAGATAAAATGATACAGTTTATTCCAACAAGGAAACATATTCTTTAGAAGAAAAATGAAAAGCAATTGGTGCTATTTTATTTACAGAGCCCTGAGTTCCAACAACATTATTCCTCTTAGTCCTTGAGGAAGTAATATACTCTCACCCTTAAAACGCTGTAAGTAGTCGATAATCCATTATTACAGTAAGCCGTACACTCTCACAGTAATTATCTAATAACCCCTTATAAAAGACCGTAGCTTCCTAATCTGTTTATAATTATCATTTCAATGATCCTGTGCATTAATGTCTGACCTTCAGCAACTCTGACCTGATCTTAATTAGCTGTAATATCAAATCATCACTATATAAGAAACTAGCCATGACCAAATGAATGAACCCCAGGTACAGTTAATTTCTGGAGCAATTATCTTTTCATGTAGGGAGATTTAAATGATTATCTGCACAATTTCACACAGTTTTATGTAATTCTGTGACATTATAAATTCTGTTTTAAATCATATTTCAAAGGCATGGCTCTGCAGACTGACTTCATATAGTACACTAAGCTATCAGGATAGTATATCATACTACCAGTGTATAAGAGTAGATGATTTTTGTGTCATTATTTTCAATTACGCAAAGTGTATTTCACAAAGTGATAAATTCTAGCTGAAATATATAAATATGTGCCAGGGTAGTCTAGGGACTAGTGACATCCAGTATAAATGGTATGTCATTTTAAAGAAATGTTACATTATATTAAAATATTGTAGGTAATTGATAATACCATATGTGTTAAAGCAAGATTAGAAAATTCTAAAATGTGTATTGGTAATATGCATGCAGTATTTACAATGCATTTGAAGCTGAGTATCATTTATCATATTTTAAAAGGTACTGTGTAAAAAATGAGAATACCACAGAAAATATTTGAAGCTGTTACTTTACTCACAATTATGCAGTACTAAGGGCGTAGGGACTACTTAATGTGTTATTAAAATACCCAGGCTTCTGATTTATAGTTTAATTTGACTGGAACACCACACAAAGCTTCAAGCTGTCCCAGCTATTTGCTTCATGCTTTTCTACACACACACAAATATGCACGCGCTAGTGGGAAAATTCACAGTCTTTCAGATAAACCAAGTAATTTAATATTCAGAAGACAGTTCTACAACCAATATATGGTGTGCCATTTTAGTGCATTTTTGAAGAATGTATCTCTGTGAAAACTCAGTCAGTATTCATTCTAGGCTTTTCAGGGACACAATTTTACTAAAAAAAAAAAAAAAAAAAGGAAGTATAGAGTAGACTTTTTATTTCAGAAATTGCAAGCAAGTTGCATGAAGTATTTCAACAAGAATATTATTCACTGGTCTTTCTTAACACAATTTATCAAAGTTAACCATTGAAGTTTCTTTCTCAGAGCTCTTTCAAATGCTGACGTTTCCTACCTATAAGCCAAAACATTTCTCCTACAGCCATCAGATGAAGATAGCAGCCTGATGAGGGTGATTGATTTGAAAGGTAATTTGAATGGAATATGTTGTGTACATCCCCTTAGTGATGCCACAATGACAGCTCAGACAACCTTTCCATGATATATCACCCAGGGAACCAGAAAAGAGTAAATTTAACAAGTGGCATTGCCTTCTTACCACATTTTTCTTTTCTTCTAATTTAGTATCTTCATTCTATATTATGTCTAGTTATTTATAAATATCAAAGATAGTCAACAGATGTCTTGTTTTACCATTTAATTAAGTCAAATGTTAAGTAAGTGAGGTATAAAATATGACAATTAGTATCCACAAGCTTAATAAGCTAAGGAAATAATTCTTAGAAATTATTAAAAAGTGATTGCACAGAAATCCTAGGCAGCTTTCTGATCAAATGGAACCATCTGTTATCCTCTTTACAGGACCATTTCTTTTATTTCTCACTTCCTTTCCATATATACATATATTTAATTCCTTCCATATACTTAAAGTCAGCCATGTGCTTTATAGGTCCTGGCAATTTTCTCCTTTACACTTCCAGCATATTTCTGTCAAGGAAAAAAATTTCTCTACCTATATCAAACACTGAATAATTTAAATCATTAAATAAACTTCAACCATTTTAAAGGTTGAGTTTTTGAAAAAGTACAATGAATTGTTTTCATAGAAAATGAAATATTACCATTAAAAATAGCGGAATATATATCTTCTTGAAATATTACCATCTTGCTCTAAAATTCTTTTCTGTTTTAGATCTTCTGTCCTGTATTTCATTTTCATATCTTACAGTTGAGATACACATATGGACACTTCAGGAGGCTTAAAGTCAAAATCAAATTCCTCTCTTCTTCAAAAGAATATAAGTCTACATTTTAATCAAAGACATTTAAGGAGAATACGTATTTCCTTCTTTTTCACCTTCAGTAATTTTAGTGTGAAATCCCTCTTCTTTCCCCCTATACATTTCACTTAAAAAAGTAATTTAGTAAAAGCTTATATGAATATTATGACATTCACTCATGGGTTTTAGAAGAGAGCGAGCAAGTACACCATCCAGTCAGCAAGAGCTGGAAGCATTAAATTTTTGTAGGAGACAAAGGCATCCAGGATTTTTTGTATGGATTACACTTACTTCAGAAAAGAAGCAGCTACCTGGAGACTAGACTTTCTTCCATAAACCCACACACATATGGCCAAGTCTTTCTTCTACTCATGGAGAAATCAAACCAGATTTTGGGTCTAAAGTGCAATTACAGTATTTCTCATGAGTCAGATATGTGTCATATAAGGCCCAGTGCCACACACTATAAACTCTTCTAGCATATTAGCCAAAATCTTTATTAATCTTTGTCAGAAAACTAGTATATGAAAGATGATGATGAAGTATTGTTAGAGGTACAAATAAACAGAAATGCACTGGAAAATAACACAGATCTTCAATAAATCCAAACAAGTAGCATTGATTCTTTGTTCTGTTGTTTGTTTGTTTGTTTGTTTTTCCTCTGGGAGATTATACATTCAACTGAAGTATAGCTCTTAAGAGTTACTTAGCATGGAAGCTGTTCAAAACAAGAATCATGCATTTGTTCCATGTTCACTCAGTGCCTGGTTTAACAGAAAGCCAGTCTTCAATGACAGGTCACAAAGTCTACTGTAAAAATAAGAAGCATCCCATCTACATCAAAAATCAGTGATATAATGGGTTGAAGAAACTAACGTTAGGTTTCAGCAGTGTGCTAAGGACCTTGTAATGGTGACCTACAGGTGTGTAAAATGCAAAGTTTTTGGAGACTGACTAGAAAGTATTAATATATGGAATTGAACCTAGTTGTGACAAAAAAAATTTCTCTCATGAATTTATATTCTCTACTGAACACAGGATACATAGGCAACATTTCCTGTAGCTCATACTAACAATGGTAGTTCTTCCTCAGGTAACATAAGTGTTTCCTAGAATCTTGAATAGCTAGTGTGGACTCAGGATGCAAACATAGGCCTGGAACTAGTTCTGAGCCTGGGTCTGCTTCATAAAGTTTTAACTCTAGTGCCAGCTAAGCATGTGATTTTAAGTGCTCCTAGCAGCAAGGATATCTGTGATTTTGGGGTACAATGGCTGTGTTCATTGCATTAATTGTTGTTTTTTTTCCTAGAGACAAGGGAGCAGACTTTACTTTTCCAATAGTCCAGGAGGTACGCTGAAGCTTTTTGTAGGATCTTTGGGCAGTGCCTTGAACAGTAGCATTTGTTCCCTAACAGAACTTTATTTTTCGGAGAGAAACAAGGCTGAAGGCATATATTTGCTTTTAGGCATAGAAAGGAAACAAACATCCGAGAGTTTTACTGGTTTTGTATTGTTATTTCTGGTTTTTAATTTTAAAATTACTTAACGAGATCTGTCATACTTCAGAAATTTAGACTCAGGTAAGCTTGTTTCAAAACTGCGGAAAACAGTTTTTGAAACATCTTAACACTGGTTTTAGGTATTTCCCCATAGGCTGCAGAATTCCTTTTGAATTGAGGTTTTACTGAGATGAAAAGAACTTCTCTCTCATTGATCCCCATAGGAAAGGTATTTGTCTTTGAACTCTATTTTTAGATATGTCTTAACACGTATTTACACCTTGGGGGGATATGGATAAATGTAGTTTTGTTTAAAATTAACATGTTTTTGTTTACTTTATGGGCAGGTAAAGTTCAGGATTCGTACACGAACTCAACTAACATATACACCTCCTGAGAGCTGATGTTTCCTTTGAAGAATTTCTTTCTTACCTGGATGTTCCACCTTGCTAGGCTAAGTGTGGTGGATAGGGAAGAGAGTTTTCCATTACAACTCACAAATGTCAATCAAAATAAAGTTCCTGAAATTAATAAGAGTTGTGCTAAATTCAGTCTTTTATTAATTCTACATCTTTCAGCCATTAACACTGTAGCATGACCCTGTGACTTTTACAATGGCTGGTTAGCTGCATACCATTCCTACTATTCAAATTGGAAGGGCTATACAACATTGTGAGTCCTGTTTGTTTCATACTGATCTAATAGAAAAGTGAATCATACTATACTTTTTTAAGCTTTATTTGTTGAACACCAGAATTGAAGTTTCATACCTAGAACTTCTCTGTAAAGGGGACGCAATATTTAGGAAGTTAGATCTTAACATGCCAGGTATGCCAGTATGATTTCCTCAAGAGAGTCCTTTGTGATAGAAGGTCCTTCCTAGGAGGTAGCTCCCTTCACTTTCACAGCCTACAGTTATATTCCTCATAACTGCAGGACCCATTTACATGGCAAACTTTTTTGTAATGTACAACAGGTGTGAATTTAATGCATCCTTTCTAGTCAGGAGTAATTTGCCATGTCAGCAATGTTAACACGCTGTGAGATGAAAGTAGAGAAAGTTACCTTGCAGACTGTGAAGATTCACATGGAAGTCATCTATTGTGTGATTCAGCTGCACATGTTTTTTAACTGTGTACAAATGAGCTCTCATAGTACACAGATCTCATACACTGACAACATGTACTTGTTTGTGGCCTCTGCCATTGCATTTATGTACTCACAAAATCCCACTGTGCATGATAAGGGCCAGAATGTTTAAGTGAATTAATTAACAATGTGTAAATTAATCTAGGATAGTAGCAGCAGATGTTGATTTTCACTGGAAAATACTGCCCCTTAGCAAGGTAAGGAGGCACAAAAGGACTTTTAGGTCATCAAATCCAGTTCTCTTTCACTGGTTACAGTCTATCTTCTACTCTCCCATACTTCTGGACCTATGGTAGAAGTCCATTTTATACGCTCTTAGGCCTTATTTTGGCAAGGCAAGAAACCCCATTCCTTTAACTCTTCATCAGTTATCCTTCCCATTCTCCTAATTACTGGAGTAGTCCTCTGCATTTTATTGGTTTAATTCATCTTCAAAGTGGATAATTGGAATCCTATCATGTGTCCAAAAATAACTTGTCTGATAGATCAGATGATCATATTTGTTTAGAAAAAAATCAATAGTTCAGATTTAAATTGTTATCTCCTTTCTTCTTTGCCTGTCTTTGAGGTCATCTGATTCTTCTTAGATGATATTTCAATATTACTTTGTATTATCATTTAATTTCATCAGTACCCTCTTTTTTTTTTGCTAAGTCATTAAAGCCAATATGAGAACACTCTCTCCCAGGCCTGATCCCTGGATACCTAGAAGCTTCTTTGGAATTTCTAGTTCTACTAATTACTATCTTCTTTGCTTTCACTAAAATATTTACTACACATCATGATATCAACACCTCTCCCCAGTGCTGTTTCAGAGTAAAGAAAAAAAACCAAACATGATTGATAAAACATGTTTTTTAAGAATGCTTGTCAATATGGAAAGCTAGGAAGTTACTGATGAGACTGCCTGTAGTTAATAGAGTGCTAATATGTCACATTCAGATCAGATCTGTCTGACTATAGTTAAATGACAAATATATTCAATATCAATGCTGATTTTTACACTTTGTCTCATTGCAGGAGGGAATGAATAAAATCCTGAATCATGAATCTCTTTCCCAACTGCCAGAATGGAAAGAATAAAACAAAAATTCTGTAGATGTACAGAAGAAAGCGATAAAGTGAGTACTGAAGCATAAGAAGCAGAAGTAAAGAGTAAGATAGCCTTTGGGCTTCCACCAGAAAGAGACAACTGGTAAGACAGAGATGGATGATATTTCACAGAATCACAGAATGTTAAGGGTCAGAAGGGACCTCGAAAGATCACCTAGTCCAATCCCCCTACCAGAGCAGTACCACCTAAAGCAGGCCACATAGGAATGTGTCCAGGTAGGTTTTAAATGTCTCCAGAAAAGGAGACTCCACAACCCTTCTGGGCAGCCTGTTCCAGAGCTTTGTGACCCTCCCGGTGAAAAAGTTTTCCCTTATGTTTCCGTGGAACCTCTTATGCTCCAGCTTATACCCATTGCCCCTTGTCCTATCATTGGAAATAACAGAGAAGTGCCTGGCTCCATCCTCCTGACACTCACCCCTTACGTATTTATAAACATTAATGAGGTCACCCCTCAGTCTCCTCTTCTCCAAGATAAAGAGACCCAGCTCCCTCAGCCTCTCCTCATAAGGGAGATGTTCCACTCCTTTAATCATCTTAGTGGCACTGTTCTGACTCTTTCAAGCAGTTCCCTGTCCTTCTTGAACTGAGGGGCCCAGGACTGAACACAATATTCCAGATGAAGTCTCACCAGCGCAGAGTAGAGGTGAGCCTACTACCCTCACCTCTCTCAGCCTACTAACCACACCCCTTCTAATACACCCCAGGATGCCATTGGCCTTCTTGGCCACAAGGGCACATTGCTGGCTCATGGTCATCTTGCTGTCCACCAGGACCCCAGGTCCTTTTCCCCCATGCTACTCTCTAACAAGTCAATCACCAACTTATACAGGTCCATGGGGTTTTTCTTTCCCAGATACAAGGCTCTACACTTGCCCTTGTTGTATTTCATTTGATTTCTCCCTGCCCAACTCTCCAGCCTGTCTAGATCTCACTGAATGGCAGCACAGCCTGCTAGTATCCACAAGATATGAGTCTCAATATTTACCTATTGCAAACCAAGATCCTGGTGGCTTCTTCAGAGATTTGTGTGGCCATCTCTTCTTTCAGGCTTCCTTTATGCACAGCCTTCTCTGATGACATCTTTTCACCTCTCTTTTAATTTATGGTGTCTTCTATTATTTTAAACAATGCTTTTGAGAAGCTGTTGCTAGGTTTTTTTTCCACCATTATTTCTTCCATTCTTGAGCTCCTGATTATGCTCCTCTTAATCACTGGGCCTCCAGGACTTTTTACTTCCTTCCCACCTTCTTATGCTGCTGCTCCTGTTTACCTTGCAGGCAACATGTGTCCCATTCTGCTGTATAGTAGAATCTTCCAGCTGTTAGATAGTAGCTGCATTGCTGTAATCACAGCACTACCAAAGGGCACAGAAATTAAAGTAGCTCTATATGCAGATATTCTCTCTGTTCACTCCTATCTGTGGAACTAAAGCTGTTGTAGGAACAACTGGAAAATTTACTGGCACAAGACTCTCCAACTCTGATTAGAGGACATCCCAGATGCTGAATGCAGCCCTTGAGTACAGTCAGTATGCACTAATAAACTAATCAACTGGGCATGCCTTTGTGATACTATAGCAAGAAGAAACAATAAATTAATCCTGCTTGAAATTCATTAGATAAAAATGGAAACCTGGAACAACCCATTTACATCAAGAATATTTTCAAAATATGTATATATTTATGAAATTATTCTATCCTGTGTTTTGTAGTTATTGAACTAAAGGATGAATACACCCCATGTACAATTGACTGACTAGAACAAATTATCATCTGTTTGCCCTGTGAGCAGTTACTTCTAATATGCAACTGGAAAAGCTGTCCATTCCATACATCACTATTCAAACTATCAACAGTTTTATTGTGTTTTGCTAGTAGATAGTTGTGGTGGGTTGACCTTGGCTGGGTGCCAGATGCCCATCAAGCTGCTCTATCACTCCCACCTTCTCAGCAGGACAATTGGGAGAAAATAAGATGGAAAAAACTCCACGGGTCAACATAAAGGCAGTTTAATGAAAGCAAAGCAAAGGCCACGCATGGAAGCAAACGAAAACAAGATTTATTCTCTACTTCCCATCAGCAGGCAATGTCTGGCCCCTTTTCTGAGAAGCAGGACTCCAGTACACAGAGCAGTTGCTCCAGAGGACAAGCAGATGTCCGTGTGTGTCCCCGTCCCCACCCCCATCCCCCCCTCTTCTCCTTTTCCCTGGCTTTCACTCTTGAGCAGATATCATATGTTATTCAATATCCCTTTGGTCAATTTGGGTAAGCTGTCCCAATTGTGTCCCCTCCCAAGATGTTGTCCACCCCAGCCACTGCGGGGGGGAATGTTGGAAAAAACATCCTTGGTGCTGTTCAAGCCCTGCCCAGCAATAGCCACAAAGCTTGTGTGTTACCAACACCTATCTCTCTCTCAACACAAAGCACAGCACTGTGAGGGCTGCTATGGGGAAAATTAACTCCATCTCATTCAAACCCAATACAATGATACCTGGAAAGACTGGTCGTAAATGTCATTGTGAAGTCCTGCTGGGAAGTGGGACCATAATGAAATTACCCCTTTTGCTTTTTAATTGTAGTAAACACACGCGGAGACCTCATGATAGAGGGAACTAGGAAAAGTAAGAAGTCTACATCTACTAGTGAATAATCATACCAAATTAAAACTGGACTTTGAAATACAAATTTGTCTGCACTGTGATTGAAATTCATCATTGCTGTAGTGATATTTTTTTGAATAAATGCAGGACTAGGAAATCAATTTAGAAAGAATTCTGTGGTTCACCTGAGCATTGAGGGGCTGTACACTACATTGAAGTTTCTTCTTTATTTTTGCTTTTTAAAACACTAAAACAAAAGTAGATCACTAGAATGGGACATGCATTTTACAGGTGATTTACACTTCACATACAGCTGTACAATATTTATGTGTCCACTATTTGTTTATTCTATATAATGAAAATCTGTTAAAATCTCAGATTGGTAAAAAAATAGGAAAAACCATCAGTATTAAAGTGAACAATACATTGCAATCCAAGTTATTCATTGTGCGTTCCTTGTAAAGTTTTCCAATGAGGGATAAAAGGACCATGCAGAGTCCTGTCAACACTTAGCATTAACCATGATTCAAGAACCCAGTCTAACATTAATTAAAACAAAACAAAATGAGTGTAGATTTCTGAGATACTGAAGACACTAACAGCTATGGAAGTCACTCCTATGATCTTGGTTAGTTGTATGATACTAAAGTTAGAGGCATTTCTATTGACACCCTACAGGATTAAACATGTTCTTCCAAAGGTTTGCTTAAGATGCGGTTATTAGGTTACATTTGATTTTTTTTTAAGGAGTAGAAAATCAAATATGGATTTAAAGAAATCCATATTCATACCGATGCCAATCAGTTAACTTCTGTCTCCATAAAGCTGTATGCCAGATTTAAAATTATTCTCTGGGGAACTCCTTTTAAGTTAAATTCCATAGTCTCATATATATGTTTTATGACAGTTTCATATAGGCCCAGTGACTTCGTCTTTATAAAAAGAAAAGAATACAATCTCTACCTCGTGCACACTCTGTACTGTTTATTTTTATTTTAAAGTCAGATTGAATGTAATATATTAAAAACACTTTAATCATTTAGCTATAAGAATTCACTCAATAGATTTTTCCCTCTCTTTTTAATAGGACTTTCTGAACAGAGTTCTTTTGATCTCCTTGACTGCTTTCTATATTGTAAGTCTAATCCTATATTTAAACATTTTCCTACATTTCATCAAACAGTCTGATTTAAATTTTCCTTAATCTAGCTAGTCATATTAATCTACTCCTTCACTTCACATTGTAGAGCATGTAATTTCCTTTTAAAAATAAATAAAAATAAAAATGGTTGATGAAAATGAATGCTACAACATATTTGAAAATACTCCACATTTTAGCATCACAAAAAGTGAACATTTAAGGATTCTGCTTCTAAATGCCACCCTAATTAAAGGAACGTTCCTTTTAAATGTGCTTTTTTCACATGCATAAGAGGCCTTATTCAAATGAAGGGGAAGACCTTTCACATACATGAGGCTATAATAGAGAGCTTAGCATAACTTCTACCTGATTTTCAATGCAAATGGCAGAGAAGAAGTTAGTGTGTTGATGCAGATTATGGTTTATCCTTCTCACACACCACAGAATTCTTCACGCTCTGGAAATATTTTGCTTATCAGTGAGAAGCAATGATCAACACCTCGCACCCCCAATCCCAGAGAGACTCAGAAAGTGAGATCATCAATATTCAGATATAGTCAGATTCTCACGGTTCCAGACTATTAATTTGCTCCTAAACTGAAGGTTTACTGTACAATTTGCAATATAAATATTTTACTGCTACATATCAAATATCAAATAGAGTGATTAAAAGACAACAATGTTATATTGGTGAAAAGCAGCAGAGAACTGGTATTTAAATACATTATATGCAAGGAGACTTCCTTTTACTCTTCATTGAAAAAAAATACTACTTTAAATTTCATCTCTACAAAAAGCATAATGTAGGAAGAGATTTCTATGCCTGATGTGTCAAATATTCTCAAATTAGACTTTAAGAGGTGCATATGTTGTTCACAACCCTTTAGTCAGCTTCTGTATTTGCATTCTACAAAAGCTTGAAGTCATTGCTCATGTCACACAAAGGTTCTCCTTTCTCTGAAAATAGGCACTGCTCAGAAGCAGTGTTACAGCTGAAGAGGAGAAGAGTATGCTTGGTGTACAGTTTTCACAAGGTTTCCTAACCATCTTGCTGGACTCCGATAGCTCTAGCCTGTCTTCAAAAGAAGTGAAAAAGGAAAAAAAAAAAAAAAAAAAGAAAACGAAAAGAAAATTAACAAAACCTCTTACTCAACTATACATGCCAAAAATTTGACCCTTTCTATTGGTGTCAATCTTCTGTAGAACAATATGGTGGGATTTGAGGTAGACCTTTGCTTAGGACATCATAGTGATGGCATTGCCATTTTTAGCATTTTTTTCAAGTATATCTTCCAAGAGAGAGAATTTTTTTAAGGAATTAATAATGGAAACGTTTCTGCACCAGATTCCTGACAAGCTTCCATAGAATGAAGTGATAGACTGATATAAGGGATCATTACCAAGTATTAATAAAACTGCTACAACTGGACACCTTATACACATAGCCTGCTAGCTTGATATTCCATCTGGGTAGAAAATACTTTTGTGAGGTATTTTACCTCTTTCAAGCTGTCCCAGAAGACAAAGCTGTAACTTGGCAATAACTAGAGAAGAGACGACACCATTTTCCTAGTTCCTCCAGAATATAAAAAGCAGACTGATGGTCTTCAGAAGTTTGAAATAATATACTCCAAGAGTTTAAGAATATTTGTCAAAACATAGAATTTGAAATTAATCAAAGAAGAGCTCTATGTACGAAACATTGTGTTGATTGAATTTCTTGATTGAATTCAACCAAAAGCATTGTATCATAGAATGCTTTGGGTTAGAAGACACCTTTAAAAGTCACCTAGTCCAACTGCCCTGAAGTGAACAGGGACATCTTCAACTGGATCAGGTTACTCATAGCCCCATCCAACCTGACCTCAAATGCTGCAGAATGTTCTGCTTGAAAAGCAGAGATTTTGCTTAGTCATCAATTTAAATGAGGAGAAGATTGTTTAGTCAACAATTTTCAAGGTGGCTATACTTCTGATATTCCAGAGGTTGTCTCAGAAGGGGTCCAGAAGAGCTCTGACTTGCAATGTGCCATATACAATAAAGGTCATGAGGACAGTGTTTTGTGTAACAGAGATGTAAAGAGGTCAATTAACATTCAGTTTTACATCTCAGGTGTATCAAACACATGTTCTAGATGATCACAACTGAAATGGTGTCCAAGAACATAACAACCAGGCATGTTGACTTTTCCCCTGCATTTGTCTGAACCTGACATCATGGTGGTTTCTTTCAAATAGAGACCTTGCTGCTATGTTTTGTGTCTTTGCCTCAGTAAGACTGGATTGCTGTGCTTCCATGCTATGCCATATTATGAAATAACACCTTTTTGAAGCTAGAGTTGGCTTCAGTTCACAGCAATCTCCTTGGTGAGAAATTTGTTTTACTGAAATCACATCATGGCATCCCTGGAGTGCTTGAATGCCTCTGGATTTCCAGACATCATCAAAACGTTGGTTGTTTTTTTCCTATTAAAAAAACAACAACAGACAAACAGAACAAAACAAAATAAAACAAAACCAAACCACAGTATGGAATTTTCTACCTCACTTGCGCCAGTTAAACTGTGCTGTTTCTTAAGTAATTGAGAGGAAAATTAGGGCAGTGATGTGCTCTTCTGAAAATCTTCCTCTAGATAACTCAGGATGTCCGCAAGGTGTTTGCAGTATGTTGTTGCTCATTTTTATACAAGATTTCAGCAGCATAATAGTCTTCCTAACACCTAAAGCTTCCCCAAAACAGTCTGAAGATTATAATTTACCCACACAGCTGAAGAATGCAGTTTTTGTGGGAAATGTCTTGTTCATATAGATTAAGTATGAAGTGTTGAGTAGTTTTTATGTTGGTTCATTTTTTTAGCACTGCCATCTTTTACAATGTAAAAAAAACCATCTTAAGTAGAAGATCCATCTTCTATTTTACATCCTGTCAATGGTAAGTTTAATATAACTTCACAAATGTCCTAGACTTTAGCTAATATAGTATAGAATGAAAATAATCTGACTGAAAGACAGTCCTGAGAATACTTTTTGCTTGATTTAAACATCCAGAGAAACAGCTCTGAATATCAGAGAAGCAATCTCTCAATCAGCTAATTGGATTAGATTTTTTAAATGGTACTATGTATATTAAAACTGACAAACGCTCTTAAAAAATCATTATTTATGCCCTTCTATAAATCCTTAGAAATTAAATGCAAAATACCAATGTTATGTCAAGTAATAGTGTAACATGGCTGAGATCAAAGTCTCAGCAGATTTCTCCCACGAGAAGGAAGAACAGAACATGCCCTTTTGATTTTGCAACTTTCTTTATATGCAGTGGACTTGTTTCTCAAAGAAATGCTAGTACTGCTTCATGTACAACCAAGCAAACACTTAAAGTAAGTGCTAAAATATTTCTGTCTCAAATCATTATGAGGAGGTGCAAAGAGTCTTAAAAAGGTACCATTTTTGAAAGTCAGCTAAGAGGATTTCTGGTGAGCACTAAAAATATCACACAAACCGTAGACTCAAGTGATCATCTCATTCTTTGCCTTATTTGCAAATGTCATCAATTATTTTCAGGAGACCTATGAATTCTTCAGTTGGTGTCCTGGTATATGACTAATAAAGGAAATTATTGTCCAGTGTTCAAAACATAAGAAAATACAGTATAACACACAAGAAATTTGAAATTTCCTTAGTCTTCACATGTCAAAAGCAATTATTAAAGTTCTGAACAACATGGGACAATAGAGCATAAAAGACCTGAGGATTTACAAACAGGTCTCTAAGATAAGAATGTAAACACAGAGTATGGTACTTAAGCTTACCCACTTAGTAAATGTGTTAGATACTTGAGAAAAATGATCCTTAAAACAACACTTAAGACAGTTGTCTTTCTTAACTCTGTGATTTTACAGAGGCTGAGTAACTGGTTCAGGGTTGCAAGCTTCTCTCTTCATGCATGCCTCAAGGTCTGAGTCCTGTCCTCAGGTCATGTGTACTTTAACCATCTATTAAGTTATGCAAGGATAGCTGTAGAAACAAGTCTGCAAGACCATTTTTATAGACAAAACACTAGGGTTCCTATGTGTGACATCATCATACACACAAACACTCCAGGAAACTTTTTTCACTGAGATAAGATTTAGAGTACACCAGTCTTCTTAAATGCTATTTCACTGCTTGCTTTCCACTTTCCTGAGAAATATTGCTATGCTCTACATATGAAATATTATTCCATAATTCTCAAGCATGATGCTTATTGCACCTTACTTAAGAGAAAAGTGCTGCATCTCAAAGAGGTACAGATAAAATACAGCTATAGGACAGTATAACCTATTCATTGACTGTGGGATTTTCTTTCAGGAATTTCCTCAAATCCATACACTGTTTTAGTGCAGCATTCTACATTTGGCTTTTCAATCTAGCTGAAGAATGTATAAAAACTTGAGTAACCCCGAAACTCCCAGCTGACCACAGAGAAAAGATAGACCAGGAGTATCAATTATCCTTGTCAACTGTAATTTACACTTGCTAAACTAGCTTGCAGGTCTCCTCTTTCCAGATGCTGTAATAGGAATAATGTCTGCAGTAAGCAAAAAAATTAATCTTAAAAATATTGTGCTACTATAATGTTTTGCATACTTATAGAATGCCACAAAAATTTAGAAGGTACACAGAAGAATCTGTTTGAGTAACATTTGTAGAGTCTCTCATAATCAAACAGAGCCAAGAAAAGAAAAAATTAAGTTGGTTAAATGGATGGAGATCTGAAATTCTGAAATAATGTTGAAAATGTCATTGCTTTTATTGTCCTATCATTCCTGTTACTTGTATGTCTTTCTACATTAATCTGTTGATGCTTGTCCTTATCTCAGTTTCCCAGTCATTCAGGGTAAGAACAGTGATACTACTCTATACTTGCCCAGCACCATGGAAACACATTTTATGTTCCTCATACTACGAGCATATAAAGATGAGGATTAAATAACAAACCAGTTTAGCATGTAGCCTAACAAATTGTCCTCTCTAGAAGCAGAATATGCTATTCTACCACTGCAGCTGACATGGCTTCAGTATTGTTTTACAAAGAGATGTCTTTAAGTATCCTGAATTTGTCTTGAAATTTTCTTGCCCATGTCCTGATCAGACTTGTTCTGGCCAAGCCTGTGAGAAGTAAAGGAACTTCAACCACAGAGGATGTAGCTGGGAGCAGATTTAGATAATAACTTCTGGAGATTTATTACTAACAAGGCAGATGTATCAGCAAGACTGAATGATTCCTTGGCCATGGAATTTAACTCTTGCTCGTAGTGTGTTCTCGAGTGTCAGCTTCCAATTTGGAAGTGTTGTGTTCTTAGCCTTTATGGTGGGGTGTAGAAAATTAATTGCAAATCTGTGGTGTTTTCTATTTTTCTAAAAGTAAACATCCAGTACTATTTTCTGTCTACTTGCTTCTCGGAGTTATCTCTGCCTGTTGCTGCTTCCTATCCCCCTTTTCCCACAAGGGGGAGTGAAATTTGATTACACAGCAGATATTTCCAGCCCTGATGGTCCAAGAGCAGGACAGTGATATGACTATGGAGGCAGTTGCAATAAATGGCATTTGAGAAGAAGAACTGTAGGAAAAAAAATAAAATTGAAAGAGAGTGAGTGAAGAGGAGGGTAGAGACAGGTTCTGAGGTGGTTCTCCTTAACTGTATTTTACGTTCTAACACTATTGTACAGCCTGAGAATATTAGAAATTCAAAGGATACCCCACTTTTTCA
Source organism: Todiramphus chloris collaris (assembly GCA_025345505.1). Classification (NCBI taxonomy): domain Eukaryota; kingdom Metazoa; phylum Chordata; class Aves; order Coraciiformes; family Alcedinidae; genus Todiramphus; species Todiramphus chloris. The sequence continues at coordinate 2,275,441 of JANVCC010000319.1, forward strand.
AATAATAACTATGGAAATAATCAAGTGTTTTGCACAAGGCACATATATTCAAGTCCAAGCCATCACTGTGTACATACTTAAAATGGGAATAAGGAATGGAGTTTTAAATTCTTTCAATGATGAATGAACATTGTCATGGCATTTGGTCACACTTACTATAGGGTACATAGCACACTGACCATCAAAATGATGGTCATGAAGATTGTAATGTTCACGTTATAAAGTTTTATGTCTTCATGTGACAGCAAAGCAGCTCTGGATTAAAAGATTTAGAAAGACTACACCTTTTCCTGCTCTTACACAGCTCAAAATTAATTACTGCAGCTGCAATGCTTGGCACCATTACATACTTGTACTCTCGCTGAAGTCAATAAAACTCTGCAAGGCCAAAGAGTACCTCACAGCAAATCATTTTCCATGATAGGGGCTTGGAATTGTTTTGAAGCATAGCAGCTGTGTGAACATTATAATTAGAGCATGTCCTCATTTTGCGGTCAAATTCAAACAATATCCTCATCTTGACTGGGCCTGTTCCTACAAGTGAATACACAAACTTCAAATCATTTGTCAATTAATGCATACACAGACTAGCAACTTTATCTTACTTTAGACAACTAAGGTTACAATGCAGGTTGCTGAAATTTAGGGACCTAAATGACCTGTAGTCAACAGAGAGAGGAAACTGTCTTCTAGTGATGATTCAAAGAAAATCCTCTCAGTTTCTTAAACGCGATGATGTGCTAACACTGGTCTGATTTGATACACAGACTTGGAGGCCCACCTAACCTTATGCAAGACAAAGACTCCAAAAAAAAAGAAGATTTTAGAAGGAAAGCAGGGGAAACTGCCTTCTGTGAATTATGATAATTCATGATGAAGATTTAAAATAAAGGTATGTCAAGGAATTGGAAAATAACAATGACATTTTGATTTTATAACAAAGTATTATTAAACACACAGAATAAAATATCACAAATTATCAATATTAATCCTCAGAGTTCCTTTCTCTAGGTGTCTTAGCACTAATTGGGAGTGGCAGCTTCTTGTTCTCTCCTTATTCCACTTTCTCAGGCTAGACTATCCTACCAGGAAGCTTGCGGTATGGATTCTGTATCCCTATAGGCCAGAACAGAACTGCATTGAAGGTTTGTACCAAATTGTGTCACCCCCTTAGGATCTTTCTTTCTAAAAGTCCATGCACTGACAAGCTGGAAATAACAGAAATCCTCAATCTGTATCTTTCAGGTCTGATGTACCTGTTCTAGAGAGGTGTAGATATTCAAAGATATCTCTGTGTTTCTACACAGTAACTCAAGTAATCTCCTAGTACAGTCCATAGGCTTTCCTTACTGCTCTTTGAAACCAGCTAAAAGTCTCCATTAATTGGATAGAGAATGTATGTATCAAAACTAAGTGCTCTATACCAGCTTGCTGAGATGTTTACATCTGCCTATTGAGACACCTGCATTGATGTTCTAGGCCAAGGGAATCATTGCCATTCTCTATATTGACATGACATTTTTGTTTTTAAAAATATCAGCAGTGGATTGCACTACCATCCTCTGAAAAGTTAGAAAAGAAAATAGTGCTAGAGAGTCTGTGTCATGGAATAGCTTAGTCTCCTGGTAGGAATATGATAAGAGCATACCAGGATCAAGTCTTGCTTTCCCTGTTTTGGAATATAAACTTACACTTCCATCTTCCATCTTCCACATCATGGGCATGTATAATAACCACTGCTCTACAAAGTCAGTCTTTTTTTTTAACCCAGCTTCTCTTGTTGATGCTATTCCACTTCACATAAATAATTAAAAATTGCTGTTAAATAATAAATATTAAATAAATGGGCCAGAGAGAGAGCAGAACTACTGGCACTAAGATCTTTCACATAGCATTTTCACATCATTTTCACATCTTTTGTTGTTTTTTTGGGAGGAAATGTATCATTTTTTTTAAATCTGCATTTTAATTTAAAAAATTATAAAAAAAGTTTGATGAAATTATTTTTTTCTGCCAGCTATATAATAATTTCAAAAACAACTGAACATGAGTACATATAGATATAAACATTGTTCATTTTTCAAATCTCAGGCAGTAAATGACAGAAACTATCCAAATCAATTACAGTACAGATAAGAATTGCAGAGGTAGGCGTATTCCAACTCATAATCTTGCCACATTTTATGGGAGGGTTTTCTTGTCCGTGTACATATGAACATGTATTCAGACAGTTCTGTAAACAGGTGTATTGAAATCACTGAAACACAAAGTGATGCTAAACTCCTGGAGCAGCTGTTGAAATAGGAAATGTTTGCAAGCCATTGCTCATCTTTCAACCAAGAGCATTCTTCTGTTTTCTGAATATTTTTCTCCCTATACTTAAGAGACATAACAAACTAAGAAATAATATGTTCAGTAACACTGCCAGAATAGCAAGCATGAGGCCAGATTTTGATCAGTCTGTAGAAGAAGGACTTGAAAACTACAAAAATTAAACACCAGTTTCTAATTAATTGATGTTTAGTAAAAAAATCCCCAGATGCAATTTCATTTTCAGAAATTTCTTTCTTCCAGAAGTGTAAGCCATAGGCTTGCGCACGGTCTTTCTGCAGTTATTATAATGAACCACTTTTTATTGTGCACATTCCAGAATATTCAGGAGACAAAATTTGAAGTGGTTGTTTCAAAATGAGTTATCAGACTTGTATGTAACAATATACAAAGGTACGTGAAACTTCATGTGCATTATAGTCAAAATGTATTTCATCACTCTAAGTGGTTTCCCTATTCCAGATTTGTTTTAATCCTTGGACATCTTTATTGAGATTTAAATTTGCAAAATGTGCTGTTCATAGTAAACTGAGACTTAGAAAAAAGTAGAAGGCACTTCTTTTGCCTTTTTTTTTTTTAGGAAGACCACTTCCCAAGACTAAATGTTTTTTGTAACCTGTAACTGATGAGTTTTACCTCATGGAATGAACTTCCAAGAGTGTTATGTTGCTAAAATTCAAATTATATTTTAATATTATAAAAATATCTCGGTGCAGCTTCATTATTACATGTAGTCCTGCAGACCCATCTTTCACAGAACTTGCAAAGCAAATATTCACTTTCAGATGGGCTGATGTGGTGGTTGATCTGAGACAGTGATGTTGTGAAACAACATTTGCAGGCTATTCAAGCACACAATCAGTGTTACTAAAATGCAGCAAGCTGTTCTGAAGATGTGTCTGCCATTTTGGTCTGATTCACAGAGGCTGGTTTCAAACTGGAATGGGCTTTTGCCTGCCCCGTAACCAGGAAATAGGGCTATTCAATTTTTGGCTCCAATCCATTACCAGAGATTCTATGATAGGTTCAGATTTTAATCTGTCTCTCTTCCTCAAAATGCAAAGGCATTAAGATAGCAAGTTTTGTTTTCTGTACATCCCTCTATAAAAATATGTCTCAGAATTAAAAGAGCAAACTTGCTCCTCAACACAAAGGTTATGACAGCATGTATTAATGGCTAAAATAAATACATTTTCCCAACAAGACGAATTATGCACCAATATTCAGTATACCTGGAAAGGTCAGCACAGAATTCGTCTGGGAGCAGAAGCAATAAATTATTTGTGTGATAAAAGCAATGTGTTGCCTAGAACAAAATGCACTGTGTTTTTTAACTCTGACAATTTATTTTCCTTATAAATAAAACATTATCCATGGTAAAACAATGTAGTGTGCAGTGAACAGAAATAATCTACAATTTTTAGCATGCACTTTAACAATGGTGTGAGTAACAGTGAAACAAAATCAGCAGTAGATGGAGACTAAGAGCTGGCTCTACAGGTAGGAAGGAAGAACTGTGGTTATAAAGTTTATAAAAATACTACAATAAAATCAGGTTTTGTTGCAAGATGTGCAGTCAGCTAGAGTGAAAATTCCTAATCACAAGGAGTTTGGTATACTCCTTCTGCCCAAAGTTTCCATTTGCTTCTTTTTTGTTTCTTTCAGTAGCATACAGTACCTTGCATGCATGATGTATATGTCTTCAAAATCCTTTCATAAGTTTTTTGAAATTTTCTTTAATTTATAGTGCATATTTTTTTGCTGTATATTGTAGTCAGAAAAAGGTGTTTTCAAAAATGTCATTAAGAAAACTCTGCATTGGAAATCTTTGTTTCTAATCAACATAAAATAATTATTTAGGTCATAACATGAAGGTCTATATTAGCACATCCTTCTCTCTTCCCCCAAGAAAAGCCACTGTAGATCCTTCTTTTACTGAAACCTTACAGACCTTCCTGTAAGTATCCATATGGAATTAGGGAAAAAGCAGCTGCAGCTTTTGATACATGCAAACTCTGTCCCATGGTATTCTAACTCAGGCACTGCAATATTTATAGATGACAAGAATATAACAAGGCTCCTTTCCTTAAATACCTAGTTACAAGTGTTTTGATTTCAATAGATGACCCTAAAACTAAGGATGTGCTGCTACTTTCCTGACAATATGTGAATGACTTCACCTCATCCATGATGCTTATGAAACACTGGCAAGACAAACTGTGGTAAGTCATGACTAATGTTCACTCAGCTAAGAGAAAACTGTTCTTTTGTTACCTTACTGGTTTGTTTTGGTGTGTTCTTTTTTTTTTTCTTTCTGAATTTAGAATTTCAGTCTCTCCTTCCCCTCTCTGTTTTTCGTCCATTTTTTTTTCAAGAGTGTAAACCTCAGAAGGATAAATATTAGTAGAGTTATATACAGTATCTGGTTTTTGTACAACACTATAGCATATAAAAGTACTGATGTCTTTTCCACTTTTTTTTCTTTTGTTTTTGTTATAAACCATCTATTGTGTGCTACATATTAGCCAGACATGAGAACTTGAATGATTTTAACTCTTCATACTTCCCTAGCTGTTGCAGTATATGAAGGGATATTCATTAGACTATGGGTTGAAGTCCCTGAATTTATCCTGAAACCTGTGTCTGACCTGATTCAGATTCCACTACAGAATTCTGTTACCATGAAAATATATTTATTTGTTTTTAGCAAAACAGAGTAATCTCCTAAGCCCTTACTGCTTTTTGGAACCAAAGATTTACAGAAATAAAGAAAAGATAATGTCAAGAGTGTACAAGTTGCTCATAACCTGCAGCATTCACCTGAACTCACCTTAGACTTCGACATCACTCCTAATCATTAGACTCCGATTACATTCAGAAGAGAGGGGCAATCATCTTAAATGGTACCTTTTATAAGGAAAGCCTAGAAAACTAACCAAATATAATATCTACAATGTAGGTGTTGAAATTCAGATGAGCTGAATCCAATAGCTGTGGTCCATAGAACTAAAACAAGAATAACAGCTGAGTTCTGTTCAGCTGATTCATACCACAGCTGCTCTGATGGGAACACACTTTCCTGCCCTACCCCCAAGATTTAAGTGTTTATCCCTGGCAAATAAATTGTGAACACAGTCCAAAGCATTCCAGTGTAGTCCTTTCCATGAAAAAAGTTCAATTCAAAACTAACAATTTTACATAAAAGATAACTGTATTTTCTCAAAAAAAAAAAATTAAAAAAAAAATCCAAAATTTCTTTAAATTAAGGTTTTCATTCAGAAAACCTGTCATTAATACTGCAATATAAACTAGAACGTAATTGTGTATAATATGTAATAGCACATATGAGATATATGAAAGTTCTAAGTCTAAACAAATGAAGTAGAAATGAAATTTTTCAGTAGCCCTGAAACAAATTGATTTGATCTTTTATTTCAAGAGATTTCTAAGTTTTAGCTTTTCATTCTGAACTGACTTTTTTTTTTTTTTTCTTACACATCTCTTTTAAATGCATTATTTGTTTCTCAACCAGGTCAAGTTTACCTTTCAGTTTAAATATATTTTCATGTTTTCCATAATCAGTGTGAATGGGTGATTTTTTTTGAGGGAGATTACAAAGTATTGCTCATTTTTTTATCTTATAGTGTTTCCCAATATGTCACCCTGATGAGGACATCCTCACATACCTCTAGGATGCCACTCATCACTGTATTCCAGTACCCATTTTGGCTCATCTCCCATTAACTTCGACACAATAATAGGTTCCAGTAGCCACTCAGATTGGAAACTAGGAGCTAGATGCTTGGTGTGTTAGGCAAAGGGCAGTGGCTGAAAGGCACCAGAAATGTGAGTTACTATCTGCCTAACAAAGCAATTTTTACAGAATTGTGCTGAAGAAACATAAAGAAGATAGGACTGCATTTGTCAAAAGCAGAAAAAAAGTATTACACTAAGTGAGATGTGAGATGAAAGTTACAGGACTTTGTACAAGAGTTTTGCTTTCATGGTGGGGCAGGACACACAGCTGATACCTCAGTCACAGGACAGCCTAGGTGTGAGCTTCTCTGCATTCTCCTTTCTTGTCTCACCTGTATGATTTGGAAGAGTAAAAATGAGGAAGCATGAGATCACTGATAGGTCTTATTGTTATTGAAGAGAATGTTGAAATTATCTCTGCAACCAGGCTGAATTACCAGGATAGAAATATTTTTACAGGAAACTTAGAAGTTCCTAGTAATTTAAAAAATATAGATGAAAACATTGAAACCACATGACCATTTATTTCTTCTTTACTCTTTTCCTACTTTGTTCATCTTCTGAAGAGTACTAACATTCCGAGGAAATTAGTGAAATTTCTCATGTACACTAGAGGTAGGGCTCTGAAAACATCAACTGCAATGCAAAGCGTCAGTTCATAAAAACTTTTTCATCTTATATTTTACACTAAATCTGACTAAAGAACCTATCAAGAGACTTAGCAAATCATCTTGTCTTACTGTAAAGTAATTTACAGTTGCATTAGCAGGCAGGCATCAGCAGACTCAAAACCCATTACAGTCAAAGATAACAACATTAACTTAATCCTGACAGACAAAATACTCCAGTCAATACAGTTGCAGGTGTGGTGTGTTGAAATATCTAACTGCAAACAATCCTGTGAAAGGTCAGTGCAGCACGAGTGTTTAACAATGCAAGTGTTCCAGTCTGGTGTTTTAGACAAAGGTTATCACCAGTGTTCACATCAGAGAAATTCACACTATATCTTTGCCTTTGAAGTTTTGTAACACTGAGCTTTCATCACAACCACAAGCAGTAGTATTCATGTATCACAAAGCCTTCATTTAAAAACCTGATTAGAAAATGCATCCAACTCAAAAGAAGTGCACACAGAAGTAGTCAAACATTTATTTACATTTTTACATTTTGTAATCTTTCTGTCTATGATATCTGGATTACAAGGAAAAGTAGGCAAGTATCTGAACATATGCATTACTTCCAAGCCCATATTCCCTATAGCACTAGCAATTCCTAGATAGTCTATTGTTTTCACAAGATCTTTTGATTTATGCTAATAGACAAGCTAGAAGATCTGTGACTTGCCAGAGTATACAAATGAAGTATTAAATAAAACTGAGCTGAATTCCTCTTTGAGTAGCACAAACAGTTGTTTTGCAATCAAGTACTAAGAAAAAAATGTAGCTATAAAAGTAGCAGTCATCCAATTAACAAAATTTCAAGAAAGGGAAAGAAAAGCACTCCTGAAATATAATAATACTTTGTTTCAAGCATATGTTTATTTCAGGTAAACTAAATCCCTTATTGATTTTGATGTTTGCAGTAAGCCTCTGATGTTAACATAGAAATAAAGCAGCATTATAGTATCTGTTAACTGTATAGCTCTGTTCCTCTAAACTTACTTAATGCTAAGCTACTGAGGTCCCAGCTTCTAGTTATATATGTAATTTTTCAGGCTAGCTAATGTAAATCACATATTTGTTAAGGCTAGTGTTTGCAAGATAACGTTAAGCCAGGAAGCTTTTTCCTATTATTATTTTAGGTTCAGACTCTGCTAAGAAAATTACTTCTATAATTTTTAGTCTTTGAGACCTCATTTCTCTAGTGAATCCAGTCAGGTAAGGGACAGAAGAAAAAAGAAATTTTGAAGTGCAGGACTGGATTTCTTCAGCATTTTTCAATAAACTAATGTTTAGTATGTTCTAGTAATGGGTTAACACTTCATGTGAAGAGTAACATGTACAGTTAGTTATAGAAGATTATCAAATTACTCTTTGCTGTGGGGGGGACAGTTATTATTACACTGATAACTGGCACATTACTGTGTCATGATTCAATTTCTAGGAGAGAGCTGATGCTTCTCAGGGAGGGACAGTCTAGAAGGTTAAAGCAACCATGCTTCATTAAACAAATGCATACCACTAGATCAAGTGCCAATAATGGCATAGCTGACATACAGCAGAAGAGGTCTACACTAGTGTTCTCACCTTGTTTCCACCAGCATGTGTCATTGTGGATGCCTGTACTGAGGCCCAGCATGAGCAAAGGGAAGAAAACAAATGACGCCTTCATATGGAGAGATGGGAACAATGTATAAATGTAATTTATCAAAATGAAGGAGAGACTGGAGCTGAACATCTGCATACATATGTGTCTGGTATACCTCAATTTTCAAGGTGTGGCAGAGTATAATCTGGGGAAAGAAATAAGGATGCTTTTTACAGCTCTTGATTGTGGTCTCACTATGGAACGATAGATGGAAATGCGCAACAGATACAATTATGGATAATCCACAGTTCATGTAAAATGTCTGACTACCTGCCTCTCCACTATGAATTTATCTTTGAGTAGACCTGTAGGAGTTAAGACGTAAGTATAAGCAGGTGTTAACATAAAGTGAAGTCTCTGGCTGTTTGCATAAATACTCTGCCCTTTATATAACTTCATAAAGTTCAACAGTTCATACCATTAATTCATTCTTTCTCCAACAGTAAACTCTAGCAGGGGCACAGTATGGACAGCTAAATGACAGTAAATTTTGTAGGCATCCCAGCTATTTTTATTGCTACGGAAAGATCAAGCCGTAACAATTTTCTCTATCATGTCTCATTAATTATGTTGAAAAAATGTGAAAGCAAGAAGTATGTAAAGTGTTTATTTAAGTGCTGTTACAGGGCTACTTAACCCCAAACACCCAAAATGTTTTGACTTGGCTCTTATGAGTGCATTCAATGCACTCTGACCACCTTTATTAGAATTTACTTTGGGATTTTGAGTCAGACTACTTTGCAGGGAGGGCATTCAGCTGAAGCTGAGCACTGAGGGTTCACAGCACCACCCGAGCGTCCTCAGTGCTCCAGAAGAACCATTACTCCTGTCCCTGGAGAATAATCACAGAGCACTCAGACTACTTTGCCATAAAAAAATATGGGAAATACCCCAGAAACCATAACACCATAGACAACTGGTAAACGTGAAATAGCTGTATGAACTAAGGTGCAATATGCAAGGCCAGGTTCCTTTGAGTTCCCACAGTGATCATCTTTGGGTGTATGATCAGGACTGGGATAAGGAGATCAAGGCTGGTGTGCTCAGAGGGACAACTATGCATTTGGTCTATGTGCTAGAGCACTGCAAAGTATATCACCTGCGTATCCTGTTATTAAACTATTTCAGTGATTCTGACTACCACTGAGATACAGATTAGTCAGAAAAGATGTTTTTTGACTGTTCTTTAGAAAGTACTCACTTAGATGGGTTTTATACAGAACTTCAGATTGAGTTGCTTGTGAAACTGATAGTTTTTCACAAACATGCTTGAGGTACACATGCGCATGCACACACGTCTTATTGGGCCTTTCCTGTAGTCCAAGCTGATGCTGCTCCAGGGACTAGTTGCCCCAGGGGCAGTCTGTGCACCACAGTGACTGCTAGGTGCATGTGGATGTTCACACCCAAGTGTTGAACAACCTTCCAGCTAGTGAATAAAATCATGATTCTGTCTGGTTCCTGCCTTGACAAGAAATCTTGGATGTTTTTTTAGCTCTTCCAAGAACTTCATGACTATTACTACCGTACTGTTTAAATCTTATCACTTGACATGCATGTCTGTGCTATTTTCTGTTCAACTCATAGGGGTTCAAGATGGCAAAAAGGCCTTTTAAAGGAACATTTTACATGTTGGTCATCTTTGCTGCCTTTAGATACATAGACAATCCAAAGTTTTCTTTTCTAGTTTTAAAACCATCCAATCATCACATCTTTAGTCTGATAATTTTCACCAACATAATTTTTTTAAGATAATTTTTCTTAAGAGTAATGATAGTGTGGAAATGGAAAGGAACTAAGATCAGGAGTTTGCGTCTTCTGGCTGTACTTGAGTTCAAAGGACAGTGGAGAAACAATACAAATCATCTTCTTCCTGTGTATATATTTGTGTGTACAATACAGACATACAATATATGTGAGTCCACTTTCCTGTTCACTATTTTGAAAAACTTTAAAAAGAATTGACTCCTCCAGCTGTTTTCACATTAAAGTGGTAGAGAACTGAAACATCTCAAAACTTGCTTCTTGGTCATAACTGCTAATAAGCAATAATTAAGGTTTGAAAGGTGTGCTGTTTTTTCGGTAAGCTAAACTGCTGTATGCTATCCACTATAGCAGGGTATCTGTGGGCCACGAGAGGTTAATCACTAAAATAGCCACTATAGCAAAGCACTCTGGGGACTTCAAACTAGGGTTAACTGACTTGCCCCAACCTCAGTCACCCCTTATCTGTACACCTGTGTAGTTAAGCACCTATTAGAGTACAAATTAATAGGTCTGAGGTACTTAAGATGATCTTAAGACTTATATTGATGTAATCTGTTTAAGATGATGTAAAGGTTTAGCATAGATTATGATACTTATGTATCTGGAAGATTTACTTTGGTTTATCTGAAAAATCCTTTCCAGGACATGGTTTGGAGGGAATAGAGGGAAAGAGGGAACATCAGGAATGTTGAAGAATAGTTAAGAAGTGAAGGTGCATATTTTGCCTCAATATACTTGAAAGAATATACAAGAACAGGCCTAGAAACTTGTGATTAGCCTGTAGTACTAAGAAGATGCTGGTCAGATATTTATTAAATATCTCCCAAGTGTGTTCATGGAAAATTGCTGATGACATTATTAGGTAGTTTCTAGATTTGTTATTTGGGAACTACCAGAGGTGTTTGACTCACTAAAAAGATAGAAATTAAATTTTAATTTCTTGGCTAAATATATACATTTTGACCAAGTTTATTCGAATAATGAAATATATACAAAAGAGAACTCTGAGGAGACTTGGCAGCATTCATTACCTTCCAATTTCCACCCCTCACTGCAATAGCATAGATGTCACTTGTGATGGTTGCTGGGAATTGCTAGAGTTACTTAATTCCAGGTCATATTGTCATTCGTATGTACAAAAGGGGGAAAACTAAGCAAGGCATTCAACCATAACTGTCATGCTCCCTCATCTTTCAGAGCTCAACTGAAGAATCCTAAACTTGTTTTCCCTTATGTATCTACCTTGCATCTCTGAAAAAAAATGGGATTTTTACTACTGATTTGGAAATGTACATGACAATGATTTCAATGTTTTGTATTTAGTAAAACAAGAAAACATTTAAAGATTTAAGATTTGTTTGAGTTTTAATATTTGCTTTCCTTCCAAAGCAGTGTGAACTCTTCAGCCTATGTGCTGAAGATTGAAGTTCCACAAAGATAAAAATGGACAATGTTTCTTTAGCAGACAATTTGTCACATAGCCTTTAAGTTTTACTAGCCCGGAGAGATATCCAACAACTAAATAGTGAAAGGAAAGTGAATGATTAGCTGGCAGACCTTCAGGCTACTGAAAGATAGTTTTAGTAGCCTGTCATGAAAATCTGTGGCCTCAGGCTGCGGGGCTACTTTTTATTTCCAAGCCTGTTATTGATTTTGGTATGAAGAAAATAATTTGGTATTGTTGCTTAAGGTGTCACTGAGAAAGGAAAAAAAAAAAAAACAGAAAAAACCCAACCACATGTTTCATTTGCTAACAGTTTTTACTTCAAATTTACCTTTTTATTACAACAGGGATTGAGCTGGTAGATGAAGGGCATTTACTACTTAAAGGTACTACCATCTTTATGAAACATGGCACACTAATCGAAAACACAAGTAAACTGAAAATTAAATTTAAAAGCCTATAATTTAGTATCTTCCTTGCCAGGAATGATGACTTTCATTTACGGAGGGAATCCAGAGCTGCTCAGGGTCAGTCTGATGTGTGCCATTTCAGGCCTATCGCGGAGGCTGATGGAGTTGATTAATTTCTTGGAACTCAGCTTTGTCTTCTCCAGCTCACTGAACAACTTCATTTCAGCTGATGAGTTCAAACAAGGGTCAGAGCAATCCTCATTTCTGACAACCCCACAAAATGGGAATTAATTTTATGAGTTAGTACTATTGCGTTCAAAACTAAGAAGAAAGCAGTCAGCTAACTTAACCTAAGGAGGGAAAGAAATATTCCATTTACGAAACCTACTAAGACAGACTGAACTGTTTAAAAATACAGGAATATATGTACATTAGCCAGAGAAAATGATTAAAAATCCCATAGAAGCTAATGCCTTAAAACCCGTTTAAGGTCCATGTAGGAGGAAACACTTGAATTGTAGCTGTTGCTCTTCATCACTATTTAAAAAACACATTCAGATGAATTAAAATGTGTTAGAGAGATCTGAAAGATGCAAAGCAACAAGGAGAGCATACCTGATTTAGAGGTAACAAGACTAGAAGCTCAAATTTTGTTTCAGTGGCTGCTGAGACATAATAAAGCAATGCTGCTCATGTAAGTGGTAATGGCATTTAACATTATGAATATAGATACTCTTTCCATAAGCAAGCATTTCACATTGCAATGTTCAGTGTTTCTGCTCAAAGATGATTAAATACAAGTAACATTACTAAATGAATGCAATTTTGAAAAAACATATATGAAAAAAACTGCTTGACTTAATTGTATTCACATCTTTCAGATACTACTGCAACTTCTTTTAAAGATTTGTTTATAACTATTATTTGCATAGAATGATCTCGAACTACTTCTACCCTGACACAAATGCATAAGCATATTAGAAACATTTTCTAAGGATGTTACCTCAGGCATTGTTCTTCCCAGTGCCCTGGTTTGAAAAACCTGCAATGTCTGAAACACCCTCTAGACATGTGGAAGAGGTTTTTCTCTTTCAGTGTGCTGGGGTCTGGTTGTAAAGCAGAGATCAGGAACAAGGAGAGCAGCATATCCAGCAGCAGTGAATGTGAGTTTTCTCAAATAGACAATTACCTCTTCTTGATTTGATGTTGAAAAGTTCAAACACAGCCTTAAAACTGCAGTTATGTTCAAGTCCTCTGGTTTCCTGTTCATATGTAATCTGAGTAGTGCAACAAGCTAGAAGCTGTAGATTTTTCTGTTTCACCTGGTTTCTGATGTGAGGGCAATGTTTGACTTTTATCTCCACCAGTTCATAAGCATAAACTATTATCTTGTTCCTTTCTTCAGGGTACAAAACAACTCTGGCTGCATGGCATGGTGGAAACGGACAGAAAAGTCAAATACAGTCAGATTACAAAGGTCATGTTGTTCTTTGATGGTTTATCTTTCCTCCTATTTGTAAAAGGATTTATTTTTTCATTCCCCAACTTGGTGGCCCAAAACACCACAACATTCAAAAAAACATCAATTCAGCATTGATTCTCTAGAAGGCTAGAATCAGAAATCCTGTCTTGAAAGAAATGACCATGGTCATGGATTTATCCTCACAGAAAATTATTAGTTTCCATGTATTGTTAACAAACATATATACAAGGACTGTTTCTGTAACTCAAATGTTATGATTTTTTTTTCAGACATTGAAGTTACACTGTCTAATGTATTTGCGATATTTTATGATAATTATTTTTAGTTTATTTATAATTATTTTAAAAGTTCAAACCACTTACAAGTCTAAACCAGCAAAATTAGATCAGTAGCAAGAAATATTGTTGTTTCTTAGTTTTCTACATCTTTGATACACAGATTTTCATAATAATTTCAGTAGGTGTTGTTCAGACATCTGACTAGTCTTAACAGTTTGAAAATCCCTAACATAAAGCATCCAAATCAGTCATCACTAAACCATACATAGGGGTACATGCAATAAGAACGTTTGTCCCACGAGATTCCTAACTGATATCTTCTCCTAGAATTGACCAAATATTTTATTCTACAGAAACCAACATTTATTAGTCTATAAAGGTTAAAAGGTAACATTTTTATAAATACATAATTTTATATGTTTTTCTTGTTCCACGCAACACATGAAAATAAAATTGGCTTTCCTAGGGTAAAAAACATATGGAAAGAATAATTTAAGAACTTCAGTAAATCAGGTAACTGTTGGATATTTTTTCACAGCAATCTGATCAGATAATAGAATTAAACTTTAAAAAACTCTGCTTTGACCTCAGATGCTTTATTAAATATAACATTTCACCCTTCTGCTTGCACCATCTCCCCTTTAGTTTATTAGTTGATCTAGAAAAATATAATATTCTACCAATTTATCTAATGATTGATGCCAAAAGCAATCAAAAATCCTAACAGTTTTTTGCTTACATTGATTCCATAATAACATTTAACACTATGATAAAATGCATAAGAAAAGAGAAAAATCTGTCTTTTAAACCACAGAGAATGTTGCTCTCATCTCTCCTATTTAGAGGCTCCTCTGTATATTTTATTTATATGGTAAATGTTTTTGCTCATAGATTTCTTCTAATTTATTCCTAGCTTTCTAACTATTGCATCCAATCAAACCATTTGAAAGGAAGAACAAGCAAAAGTTACTCTGTCAGTGAGTAAATTTCTGACAGAGTTTGTTTCTGCAAAAAACACACACCACAAATGTCTAAAAAGGATAAGTGATACCAAAGTACAAGGGAACAGTCTTCTGTGTTGTTTTGCATAATTTTGCACAATCCTTTCTGCACAGGCTCTAAACACGGATACTAACTTTCTTTCCTAGCAGTTCATGGCAGTGACTACACGGGCACTGATTTTTAACTCTGCCCCTTTTCTCACCCTTTACTTGCCTGGGAGACAGGGAGATGAGTTAGAGCTTTCTCTTCTCTATCTGTATGATGTTCTGGGTTGCTCTCTTAAATAGGGTTGACTCATGAAATTGCAAACTTTAGGTTCAAAACATGAATCACTTTGCTGAGAGGAATAAATGAAGCATTCTCCAAATGAACCCTTCCAACTTCTACTGTTTTGTATATTGAAAGATATAGAAAATTGGTAGCTCAGAGCTAGAAGAAAAGAGAATATTTTCTGCTCCCACCAACAAGTGCAGCAACTGTTGAAGCACAAACTCTGTGATGGTGAAGTACATGGAGTTCAGGAGTTTTCATTCAACAGCTGATGTTTGACATTTAGTCATGTAAATCCTGTAAATCTCCTTGTCCAAAGCAGCTGAGATCTTGATGCTGTTCTTGTTAGCACCAGATGTGAATGATACAATGTTTTTAGTTGCTAAATGTTATTTACATTATCAGGTATTTAATTCAGAATAAAATACTCCATTGTAATTTACAATGAAACAAAGCAAATCCTGAATAACAGCTTAAAATGTCACTATTACAATGAACCTTAACAACTTAAAAGTTAATTTTTCTGTAAGTCTTCTTCAAATAGAAATACTTATCATTTGGATAGCAAGACTAGGGCAGCTAAAATATAACCATTGTTTAATTTCACTGCAGAAGCATTGAAATGTTATGGACCACAATCCGTGGCGTAGAAAGACCATATGCTGGGCAAAAAAGGCTGGTGTACAACTATTTTTCACTTTGAATTATGCTTAGAATCTCTATCACCAAAAGTATCACCCTCTTCAAGGGAAAATATTAAAAAAAAAAGGAAAAAAAAAATTTACTCATTCATTTTGAGCAAGGTATTGCTCGTTTTTCTTCAAACATCTCCTATTACTGTGTTAACTTAAGTAATTAAATATCTCATTTTTAACTGCTATTACTAGTTATCAGATTATATATACTAATGATTAAAAGGTAAACAGAATACTGAAAGTGAATAGGGAGAGTTATCTGATCCAGTTATGCCGTGGTCACATGTTTTGCAAAGGGAAATTCTGTCTTTTTAGACTCATTTTCCTGGCTGTTTCTCCTTCCAGCATGTGCAAAACTTTTACTTTGCCTCTGCTTTTCCAAGTTGCAGGATGATAATTTATGTTTTGCTCACAGCTACCCACAGCACATCTAAAGCCCAAGCCAAAAAGTCTTATTATGACGGTGTTATTTTTCTTTTCCTCAATAAGGGAGGAAGTTAGGCTATTAAATCCATAGTCTTACTATTTATCCAGGTTACAATGCTGAACTAATTTCACTATTGATGCAGTGAATCCTCAGTGTTTGTTTTTTTTTCTGTGCTAGAATGAAGTCAGACTGTGAGTGTCATAGAATCATAGAATCATTATGGATGGAAAGGACCTCCAGGGTCACCAAGTCCAACCTTTGTCCTAACATTTCTTTAACCACTACATCATATCCTCAAGCTCCACATCTAATCGTTCTTTAAACACCTCCAGGGATGGTGACTCCACCACCTCCCTGGGCAGCCTGTTCCAGTGCCTAACCACCCTCTCAGTGAAGAATTTCCTCCTAATATCTAATCTAAACCTCCCCTGATGCAACTTGAGTCCATTCCCCCTCGTCCTATCATTACTGATTTGAGAGAAGAGACCAACACCAGCCTCTCTACAACCTCCTTTTAGGTAGCTGTAGAGGGCAATAAGGTCTCCTCTCAGCCTTCTCTTCTCTTCTCTTCTCTTCTCTTCTCTTCTCTTCTCTTCTCTTCTCTTCTCTTCT
>JANVCC010000319.1:2301848-2373257 GCA_025345505.1 Todiramphus chloris collaris
TTTCCTTTCCTTTCCTTTCCTTTCCTTTCCTTTCCTTTCCTTTCCTTCCTTCTTTCCCTTTCCCTTTCCCTTTCCCTTTCCCTTTCCTTCCCTTCTCTCTTTTCTTTTCTTTTTTCTTTTTTTTTCTTTTCATCTTTTGCAGACTTATAAAGGAAGTAGTTGGGTTTTTTTCTTCATATTCTGTTGTCAGAAAGAGAAACAACTTTGGCATGGCAGACCTTGGGATGAAAGCAATCTTTTTGTCATTCCCCATTGAAAACTTCTGATGATTACCTATTTTTGGTTTATTTTAGAGAACCTGTCTCAAACTATATTTAAGGGTCTCAGTGTAGGTTTTCCTTGCTACTGAGGATTTTTAATCATATTTCACAGATGCATCAGTACAACAAGATGATTGGCTGTTTTGTAAACTTCAGAAAAACATTGGCTTGATACAGTATTTCTTTCTTTCTAATGGCATGATACATGTAAACAGCCCAGAAAACTGAGCATCCTGAGCTTACAAAATGGGTGACCAGAAAATGTTCTCTTTATGCAAAATCCTATTTCAATTAATTTTGGTTGGATGAAGAAGCAGTCCCCTAGGGCCTCTTCTTACACACCACAACTCTGTAGGCTCCCATGTAATACAGATTTCCACTTCCAGCAATAGATATGCAAGCATTTTTCTCATATCTTATTCAAGCTCTTTGTTCCTCACTGCCTAGCTTTCTAGTCTCGGCTTTTCACTCTCACCAAAGCAAAAAAAAACAAGGTTCCTGCGGCTCTGCTACAGCTGCATGCAGCTACAGCAATGACTACACAAAATCTTGAAGGTCAAACATCACTTGAGTACAGGTTCAGTGCCTATTAGCTCAGATTTTAATGACATCTTTATTCACCAAGAACAATGTGGAAATTCTCCCAGTTAGACTCTCTAACACTATAATAGAAAAATTCATTGTTTTAAAATTAGCATATGTACAAGTCAAAAGCTTCATCTTGAAAATGTTGCCACAGTAAGGCAAAACTGTCAAATATCTCCCAATGAGTAAAGATGTTGGGAGATGTAATTACAAATAAAATGCCTTCCACTTGTTAAATAAATAAAATAGTGTAGAGTTAGTTCTTATCAAAATTAGGTGTATAATCTTTGAAATTTACTCATTTTAAATCTGATCATCTTTCTCCACCATCAAAAGACTTTATCAGGCTGATACTAAAAGAAACCATTAATTGTGTGATGATCACAGTCTGAAGATGCAAATTAGTTTAGACAATATATTCTGCTACATGACTTTATTCTTTCTCATTTATAGGTTGCCATTAGAATATCTAAATCAAATAATGGTTTATCTAATAAGAAACAATGGGGAGACATTGAATTTCCCATAGCCTGTATCACTCTGAATCTAGTAAAGAAACCTATGTACTTCACTACTATGGAAAAACATTACATGCTTTGTAAGAAGTCACTGATGAATCAATTGATATGTGAATAGGTAGATCTCTAAAGAAGAAGAGAAATGTGAGGAAATTAATAGGGTTTATGGAAGAAAATAGTTTTGTTGTGATTTCTCCCATTTCATATATATCAAAAACTCGAATATACAGAAACAAATGCAAATCACCTCTTTATTTGGATTGTTATCAGCAAGTATTCAAGGTACCAACAACCGGTTATCTCTTACTTGGCAACACAGGATTTCAATTGGAATTTGGATGCACAGACTCCCAAAACTTGGAGTTTCCTTTTGCTTGAATTTTAAGTGGTCATCAACAGACCTTTTCATGACCAAATTTTAACCTTGAATACATTATTATAAATTTTTTGCTCAGTTTCAATATATTGTTACTGTTCCTGAAACTATTCATCATATAACTTTTAACTCTCCTTATGCTTGAAAACAAACGAGACTATTTTCGTTAGATTTGCTGCTTTCTTTTATTCCTCTCCCGGGTTATGACATTTGAAACATTTTCCTGTAATCTTAATGATTGCAGTGAATTTTAATAAAATTTTCATTTGTGGTTTATTTAAATTCAGGGTGATTCTGTTTATCTTAATATATACCCTTAACTCTCTAAAGAATCACATTTTCATCTGGTCTTATTTGTTTTGTATACAAAAATTTCAAATGTTTCAAATATATCCACAAATCTCCCTTTTCTTTTCAGTGTTCCAGTGGTGCTATTTAATTTCCAATTTTTAACATCTTAAATCATATTAAACCTCCTCTGAAAATAATTCTTCCTTTGTTAAACCTTTCTTTGTATGCTTTCATTCCACAATCCTTTTTCAGAATAATATTCAAATGGGAATATCTTCACATCCTCAGTTTCCTTGTAATTTGATGATAGAGACAATAGGTAATTTATAATCTAGGGAATTTCCCATTTCACATAATTGACAATTGTTGCTGTTGGGGGTATACCAACGCATCACATTCTTTCTAATACCCCTTTGTACTAATTACAAAAAGTCTGAAACATAATTTTATGTTTCAGATACTTCTTCAGCTTGCTACTCTAGAATAATATCTATTACCTAATACCTACTGTCCTAACAGAACATATGCTTTCAGGAAAGCTTCTGGCAATTTAAAAATAATTGATAAGTTGTGTATGCTTCTTTTGTCAGCAAGCCCATATCAATGCATTCAAACCTTCATCAGAACCTTTCACACTTTTCATATAGCAGTTCCAAGACACTCCACAACAGGTTCTGATATAACAAAGCAGTCAAGGAATAATCTAAAATCATCTGTATTCAGGACAACACTTAAATATATTTAACCTTGAACGTCTACCTCATAGACTTCAATAAGAATTAATATGCTGAAGATCCATGTGGAATAGCCTTAGCTGTTACAACTGACTGTATACTGTACATATACGCTCTTCTACAAAGATACTTCAGTATAAAATATTGTTAAGACAGCAAGTGACATTAAGTGTCTAAAAGACAAGTTTCATCAAAGAGTAAAGAACAAATACAGCATTGTAGCAAAATCCCCCTATGTCACTGAGCCCGGTACTACTTACAGCCTGACTAGTCCTAGATAATAAAAACACTTGACAAATCAAGTTCAATCAATAAATGACTCCTGTGAGGACTACAGATATTTATTTCCCTTTTGGCTAAATGTTTCTTTTGTTATCATTGATCACATAGGGCACAATGGTTGAGTTATTGCAAACTCTAGCTGATTAATCTTTGAGTATTCTGCTTTACTGAACTTGTCAGTTACTTTTTTTTTCACTTCAGACAGTTCATGAGTGTTCACTAACTTTTGAGGATGTTGCTCCTCTGTTGAACTCTGTGGGAAACGTGACCAAAATGCAATGCACCCTTCAGTATACAAAGTTAAGAAATCTTCCTTTGTTCTCAAATGGTTCTGTTGCTTTTTTTTGTTTTGGTTTTTTTCACATTTATATCTAGAATTAACGTTCTATATGGACTGAAAATGCAAAATTATTGTTTTAGATTAATTGTTAGAATCATCTGAGTGAAGAGTCTATAAACAATTTGGCTAATATCATACTCCATTATTTAGAAATTGTTCATCAGATTGCCTAAAGAACAAAGAACAAAGGAAGAGTTAAGACAAACAGAAACACGCCTGCTGCTCTTCTATATAAGTAAGTGGACACTGCAGGTAACTCACTGCAAGACGAAGAACTTCTGTTGATTATAAGACTAGTGCTTGTCAGTAAAGCTCCAAATGGGAATGTCTTATCATAATGCATAATCTCATATGCTGTATTGACTAAACTGGATTGCAGAACATGTTAAAATGAATCAGTCTTGTTTTACAGGTAGGAAAAGAAATCTAGAATAGTATATTACATTACACAGTTACAGCACCTGTCTAGTGGAGCCTCTTGTTACGAGCCTATCTGTCCACTTTGTCACAGGGCTTCAGGACCACAGGATACTGCATCTATGAGTATCCAGCCTTGTAATGAGTGTGAAGCTTCCAGAGAAAGATAAAGCCATTTGTACTTTTCACTATAGTAACAAAGAAACAAATGAAAGATTAAACCAATTAGGAAACAATGAATACATGTCTCCTGCACTCCACTTCCACTTCCTCCTACCTAAAAAGAAGAGAAACCACGTGGCAATTTTGACTCCTAATGATAATGGAATTTCCAGTATTCATCTTCAAATCCATCAGAGAGGAGTCTTCAGTAAATACAGTTAAAGAAATATGGGTACATCAGACTGTTACAAGTGTTTGAAAAAGTTTTTAATCTATATGTGGCAGAGATTGTGTTTGTAAGTAAGTTAACAAGATGATACTATCACATCATCTTGCTGTTGATAAAACTTGACATATATTTTTTTCTACCTTGATTCTAGCAGGAAGTGTTTGTGTTATACTGCCTGTGTTGAGACAAATGTTTATAGGATGCCATGACTCTACCTGAATCACCAGTTTCCTCATATCTTTCAATGGTCACATGGATTGTAAAAGTCTCTTAGATAGGCATCTTCTGCTGAGATTCAAATCTTATTCTTTAATCATATGGAATCTTTCTTACATTTTGTTTATATCTGCATCTCAATGCAAGAGTTCCCTTTCCATACTTTGCATAACAGAATTGTAAAAATTATCAAAATATTTCTGCCTTTCTTTTGTCTTTGCTTTCCTCTCATTGAGTTTTGAGAATGTCTGAGTATAAATGTTTCAGCACAAGTTTTTTCATTGTTTCATTTTTGATCTGCCAGTCATTATATATACACCTCCATGTCTTCCCCATCAGTTATTCTTGTCAAGTGTGTCTTTCTTAGGTGTGTAGAAATTGCACCAGCAGATCCCAGTAGTGATGCCTAAAACTTTATCCTTCCTCTAACAATGAGGGCTAATATGATCACAGGTCACCTCAATGAAAGGACAAGATGTATTCTTACAGAACTTCCAAATATCACAGCTAGAGTCTACTGCCATGACCCAAAACCATGCACATATTTAGAAAGATCAAGAATTCTTCAGAAAGAATTGGAGAATATTATAAACTGGTTTATTAAGACAAAGTGAAAAATCACAATTTCTATGAACAAATTAGAAGAAACTTTGATACAAATTGGGATCTTACTAACAAAATTAAAAGGGTATTGTACATAACTGTTGATGAAAAATAGATCTAATTTCCATATAACCAGGAACAATTTAATTCCAGGAGGCAGCAGGTGGGGTATTTTAAGTAAAGAAAAGGAATCACTAATTCTATTGTACAAGTCTTTATTAAGACTTCATTAGAATATCAGGCTTACTTCTGATGTGTTATGTTTAGAATGGCAATTTCAGTGCAAAACCAGATTCCTCAAATGCTATAGGGTTTTAGAGAACAAATCTTAAAGAGACTAGTGAAACAAAAGTCAGGGCAGGATATGATTATTTTTTTATAAATACACTTGATAAACACAATGGAAAGAATACGACTGTCAAAACTAAATATGCTTGTACAAGATCAAAAGAACTTAAAAAGTAGTCATGGACATATCTTCCAAGCAATTGAAAAGAACATTTCTAACCATTAGAGATGAAGTTCTGATGCAGTTTTTTGAATGATGAAGCAGAGGCCTGAAATGTACATTGACTAATGATATTTGAAAACATCTGCTAGACTCCATGTGGTCACCAAAATAAAAGCAAGGAATGGTAATATTGATACATTTCATAACTATGCATTTACTTGTAATTTGAGATGCATACAAGTGTAATACATATAAAAATATATATGTTTAGACATATGAATGCATATATGTATTGTTGCAAGCCTAATGTTTGAAGTGATCTATATCCTTTACTTAAAATAACTAAATTTATTTTTTGTTTTATTTGGCTGTGACACTGTACTGAACAGATGTGCTCACTGTACTAAACAGACATTTTCACTCAGTTGCTAAGATTTAGACATTTTTCATGAACAATTGTAGTGTATTTAATAAAAATTCCTTTAAGAACAGAAGAAACTCAAAGATGAGGGTCTGTTGTCCTGTTCATTGGTAACATTTCTCATAGCTTAGCTAAATTCCTATGGCCTTATCCAAAGACACAAGAAATCAAGCAGTTCAGCAAAACTGTTCCAGTTCTTCATCCAGTTCATCAATTAAAACGTTTAACCACTTATAAAGCCTCTTTAGATAGTCCATTCTCAGCTTCCTTTTGTATTAGAATGCACCCATTTTTTTTCCTTCTCTTTCACTGTTGTCTCTCAAATCAGTGTTGATCCTTCCTAGCCCAATTCTGTTCTGAATTAAATTTCAAGTACAGACTGTTCTTTGAAACACTAACAGAGACATTCACTGTACATAAATGAAGTTATTTGGAACTCAGTTAGTAATGTTCCAACAGACAAAGAAAATATCAGGAGGAAGAAAAAGATTTTTCTTTTTTTTTCATTGACAATACTGAAAATGCTCTGTCATAATGAACCATTTTTACACAGCTCTGTGTGTGTGTGTGTGTGTTCATTTATTCAATCAGAGCTATTTTAGAGCTACTTTACAGGAAATGTGATTTTTAATTTCCTTACACCAATTAACAATTTTCCATTTTTCCGGTCATTCCAAATATGATAGGTTTGGTTTTCCTATTCTCTTTTAATCTGTATCTGCATGGCCTGGAAGAGATTTGGTTATGGCAGAAGACCATATACCCATCTAACTAAGTTCTGTCAACAGGAGTATATGGCTAAAATAGGAGAAGTTTCTCTTCAGAATATACAAGTCTGCAAGAAAATCTGGTAACCTCAACCAAAATGTTGGCCAGACCATAGGGCTGAAGCAACCAGCTTGACATAAAATCATAGAATCATAGAATGGGTAGGGCTGGAAAGGACCTCCGAAGGTCATCTAGTCCAGCCCTCCTGCAGTGAGCAGGGATACCCTCAACTAGACCAGGCTGCTCAGAGCCTTGTCCAGCCTCACCTTGAATATCTCCAGGGATGGGGCCTCAACCACCTCCCTGGGTAGCCTATTCCACTCTTCTACCACCCTCAATGTAAAGAACTTCTTCCTGATAGACAATCTCAATCAAATCTTCTCTAATTTAAACCCATCACCCCTTGTCCTTTCACTACAGACCCTAGTAAACAGCCCCTCTCCAGCCTTCCTGTATGCCCCTTTCAGGTACTGGAATGTGGCTAGTAGGTCTCCCTGGAGCCTTCTCTTCTCCAGGCTGAACAACCTCAGCTCCCTCAACCTGTCCTCATCGAAGAGGTGTTCCAGCCCTCTGATCATCTTTGTGGCCCTCCTCTGGACCCACTCCATCAGGTCCATGTATTTCCTGTGTTGAGGACTCCAGAGCTGGACACAGTACTCCAGGTGCAGTCTCACCAGAGCAGAGTAGAGGGGCAGAATCACCTCCCTCGATCTGCTGGCCACACTTCTCTTGATGAATCCCAGGATGCAACTGGCCTTCTTGGATGCAAGCGCACACAGTTGGCTCATGTCCAGCTCCTCATCCACCATACATCTAGGTCATAAATATCTGCTTGATGGCCAAAATATATCAAACTTTCAACATGGTAATAAGAAACAGAATAAATATGACCAAGTGTGAACCCAGGGTCTTGTCCCCTAGAGTAAAAGGGGCCTGCAGAGAAGTTTAGCCCTGTCTGCAGCAGCACCGGTAAATTTGGCAAGTACTCTTATTTTGAAGAGAAATCTCAACATCCATTTCAGGTGGAAGGCCACTACTTGAGCATTAAATTTTGGGTGTTTCAAAGAGAAACTTCTACCTTTATTCTTCAGTTTAAATAGGTGTTCATACAGAAAGACGTATTTCAAAGATCTTCTAAATTTTCTGAATGAGAATCATTTCCCTTGTCACTCAGGTTTATTTTCCTTAATATTTATGAAACTGTAATCCTGTTCTGTTCTCATTTGTTCAGAAAACCTTCTCTTGTAAGAGGGATTGCATTTTCAATTTAAAAATATGTGGAAAAGATGCACAACTTTTCATGAAGAATGAGGGACAGAAACTTATCATTTTGCATTAAGGGTATGAGTAGAGTTGTTTGCGTAAAATGAAAAATGACAGCCCTGAGAATCTTCCCAGCAGTATCAGCTTTTGTGTAAATATTATCATGGACTTGCCTCGTAACTGTGTAGATGTGGCATCACCACACTGAAGAAATGAGGAATGGGAGTGAGAATGATGCTGCCATACAACAGAAGAGCTCACAGGACAGAAGAGAGGAGAAGCTGTATCCAGTGATATATATGGTTTCATAAAGAACTGTTCACTTGCTCTCTGCCTTGGGAAAGGAGTGATGAACAGATAAGAAGCCTTCTGATTTTCCTAGTGTGACATATGAATGTTTTGCTGTTGCTTTGATCAGCAGGAAGGAAGACTGTCAATACAGTCTTATTGGGTGTATGGTTCCCTGTTGAGCCCTGTTGAGTCACCGAAAAAGTAAGGACCAAAGTGAATATTCTCTGTTTGGTTTGGATCAACTGTAGTAGATACTAAATGGGGTCCTAGGAGAGCTTTAATGCACTCTGAACCCAGCATATTTTGATAATAACCTCTCCATTATATTAGACATTAAGGAAACTTGAAAATACCAGTTCACAAACTAAACAGAATAACTCTTCTCCATTCCAGGCTTTTGCTCAATTAGAGTAATTTATTTTGGGGAAAAGCCAGGAAAAGATAGAGGGGGGGGGGGGTAAGTCTGAAAGAAAGCAGTAACAATTAGATCACTCTTGCTTCTGCTTGCTGGGTGGGTCCTCTGAATGTCAGCCTCATTATTCTGGACGTCAACTCCAGGCAGCAGTTCCTCAATGCTGTTCCAAATGGTGGCCTAAATGGCAATCCCTGTTGTACATTCTTTCTCCAGTAATAGTGGCAGGCTGTTGGGAACTTCTTTTAGTTCATAATAAATTTCAGGAGTGCTAGCTTGAGAACAATGTTTGAGGCTTATGCCAGCACAGACTGGCAGATAAATGCTTTAAATTCACGATTTCATTATCGCTTCTGAAAGTCTGTAGACTGCAATTCTTGTTCACTGGTGGGGGAAGAGCCCAGATATTCTGAAGTGACAGGAATGACTTACATAAAACTTATATAATCTCAGTGTCTCAAGGGCCTTGCATGTCTCTGCTCGCCAGGCACTTCAAGCCCCTCACAAACATTAAAGAAAGCATCTTCATTGTGGCTGCATTAAAGAAAGAATCCTTCTGTGAGGTCAGTTGGGATCCAAAACATGGACAAATTAAGTGAACAGACAACAAATCTGTGGCAGTGCCAGGAAATCATGTTGTAATTCTCAGTCCACAGGCACACCACAAGAGAAATCTCCTTGTATGTTTCTGGTAGCAAAAGAGAGAGGAAGAGAAAAAAGTCTCACACAGAAGCCTCTTCATTCTTGTTTAACATGCATTTTATCATGCACGGAAACAACCGTTTCATTTTCTCATGTAGACTGTAGTGGGCTGTTGAACTAAGCTCCCAACAAAATGTTTATACAACATGTAAAGCCGGGCTGTTTGAAACAAGTGAGTCAGACTTAGGCCAATTCAAAATGCAGACTGTCTCTTACTTGCAGCTGTGTCTCAAGCACTAACATATCTTCATGTCTCTTTCTCATTTGTTGGGAGCTACAGTCAGTATCTTAGTACCTTCAGCCACAGGAGGATGATCCATAGCTATAGAAGTAACTTAGTCAGCTATGAGCAGAGAGCAAACACTTCCTCAAATTATTTTTTTCCTGTAGTTTAACAAAAAGGTAGCTAGGCAGCCACACCTTGTCACGAGCACTTTGTAGCTGCCAGAGCTGCCTCTCCACTGCTCACTGGTGCCCAAATCTATCCAGTTACACCTCAGTCCTCATGCATGGCCATTATGGTAGAGGAGCTTGAGTGATGAAGTCAGAATACTAAAATGAATTTTTCCTGACCACAATGCTCCTGTTCAGGGCAGGTTTACCATAGTTTGCCTGGGAGAAGTCAAAGTGTGTGGTTAGTTTTGCTTTCTTCTGATCACTGTCGCTTTCCTTCCCTGAACTATTTAAATATATTTGAAAAATATAAAAACATCAAAAGAGCATATTTGCTTCGTGTTTACATTTTTATGAAGTCCAGCTACCACAGAGAACTGAGAGTCCAGGACAGAAACACATGGATTGAGCCACATTCTCCAGTTCGCTTTAGTTGCTTCACTTGCCAAGGCAAAGGTAAGCCCTTTCACTCAGTGCCACAATCCTGCTGTCACACTATGGCTGCAGGAAGGACCATCCAGTTAGTGCCCTGCCTGTGTTCTCCACTTTTCTCACATATAGTGGATAAGTGAGAAAATATTCCCTGTCCCTATCCTCCACACAGAC
The DNA here is from genome assembly GCA_025345505.1 of Todiramphus chloris collaris. Classification (NCBI taxonomy): domain Eukaryota; kingdom Metazoa; phylum Chordata; class Aves; order Coraciiformes; family Alcedinidae; genus Todiramphus; species Todiramphus chloris. Next base: position 2,312,169 of record JANVCC010000319.1, read on the forward strand.
AGAGATATACACTAGTGTATGGCTACATTAGCAGGTTCCAATCCATGTTTAAGGTCTCCCACATTTCTGCAGGGGTGTCTCTACACTCCCCAAATACTGGTTACAAAGTGGAGGACTCACTGTTGTGAATGGATTCCTTTTTTTGTCTCAAAATGTGACTTAATTTTTTTGTGCATTACATTTTCCATGGTGCAATTTCATTTTGAGGCTTCTCTTGAGAACCAGCATAGAATAGAAAAATTGAACCAGTACTTCAATACCCAGTGGCTCCAATAGCCAGACCCCTAGGCATATGCTGTGCCTGCATCTGACTAACCTGTGTCTCCTGCAGTAAGAAGCTTCATGAAGTCAGGAAGTCTTCTGGCTGCTTTGTGCTCCCAGGGCAGGCTCCTTGAATGACTGAGTGACACTGTGAATGGGTCATCACCATGTGGTAATGGTCCTCCACAAATGTAGGTGTGCCCTTGAAGCCACAAACAGCAGGAAATAACTGAGTGGTGAAACGAATGTGGCTGTGGAGTTCTCTATATCATTAAATCTGTCTGAATCTGGCATTTCTACAAAAAGGTTGTATTAGGTGAGATGCCAGAATGCAGCTGTGGAACCTTATTTTAAAAAAAAAAAAAAAAGAAAAAAGAAAAAAGGAAAAGAGAAAGCATTTTTCTCCTGAGCAGACATTTTTCATTATTTGGCATAGGAGCATTGACATTAACTGACGAGTCAGTATTGGCAACAGGAAGGTATAGAAACAGCCTGGTTTACTGGAGGAGGGAAGGGAGAGGGAAGGCCTGAGCTATCAGCACTGCCCCACCAGATAAAGAAGTGTTTACTGTGCCTTAAGCCAAGTCCATGTGCAGATATTCTTGCCCTCATCTCCTCCTTGGGCCATATGGTAGCCTTGCAAGTAGGGGACATTTCATGCTCTTCGGCACTTACTTTGGAATAGTACTTCTCCCTGAAAACAGCCACAAAGTCTGTGACTCTAAGGGTCTACAGAATTTAATAACAGAAAAGACAAAAAAACATACACTAGCTATGAGTCAAAGTAAATGTAAGCACAAAATAATACTCTTAAATATGTAGTCACACTACCTTGTAAAAACCAAAGCACAAGAGTTTTTAGTGTGACTGTCTAACATAGCCAATAAAGGAAACAAAAAAGGTGTCAGATAAAGGGAAGGATACATGTCCACATTTGTCTCAGTCATTTAAGCCTTTTTATAAAAGTTAAAATTACCATGAGTCCCAGACAAAAATGAAATTTTAGCTAGAATGTGCCCCTATAGCATAGGGAGTCAACATGACTTGTCAGTTCTGAGTATTGCTCTATATAAGTGCCATTTCAAAAGATTCATTGGCTATGTAGGCTTTTACTATCAGCATATTTATTTCACCTCCTAAATGAAATCCAATTTGAGGCTATTAATATTAATGTGCTGAGATAATTCTGATGATGAATTAATAAAACACTTGGCCTCTCAATATGCTGTTTGCTCTTACCATTTAATGATGCTCTTAACTGGAAAAAGGAAGAGATAGAGCAGACTCCAGCAGGAGCCTGAAAATTAGAAACCACTTCATTGTTTTTAGCTTGCTGCTTTAATGACAATCGATGGTATTGATTTTGGACTAGAAAAGTATTTACTAAATCTTTACCATGTGCTACAATCCCTATTTAGATTCCTAAAGCATAATATGTATGTAACACCTGCTTAAAGTACTTTAACTACTTGAGGAGAATAACTTGAAAAATATTTAATGCATTTCTGTAGTTTGACAGAGATTTGACTCTGTTTCTTATGTTTGTCATAAATATTGGGGATTTTTTGCAAAATAATTCCCCTGCCACTAAAAGCACAGCTGTACCTCAGAAAAATCAGATGGCATCAACAGTCTCATTCTTTTACAAAAAGAATTTCAGTTCACTGAACATGTTAGTTCAGATAAGGCTAATTCACCTACCTTGTTATGTTAAGATAGATTTCCATGTGAAGAACTCAGTTAATGTACATGATTTTTACATTAGTCTTCACAGTTAACACACAATCTTGAGAAAAAAATGTAAGTAATAATAGGATATTTCCACAGACAACTAATATAAAAACATATGTGTAGACATCTATAGTGTCATACTCATAATTTATATACTTTTTAATTATTTATATAAGTGAATATGGAAAACTTTTCATTCTAAGTACACAAATACATATAATTTTCTATGGTTAAAACATAGAACCTTATTGCTAGTAATTTTTAGCTTTCATCTATGAAAGAATGAAAAAGCTCTAGCACTTCGATGCAATTTCATCTAACATTCCAGTCCTGGAAAGCCTATCAAAATGGTGTCTAGCAGAATGTATACAATCTAATTTTCAAAGTATGAGGTGTACTTTAAAAATTCTAGCACAATGGTAAGCATGAAAGTGCATTCCCAACACACTTCATGTTTAAACCTGGAGTTTTGATGAAAGCCAGACTGCGTCTCTTCAAAATGTGTCAGATCTTCAGATGATACAGACTGTTCTACCTTAACGGTGTTGTAGTAGTATGCAAAAGTATCAGGAGACAAAGCAGCACATTATTGCTGAGATTAATTATGTAATTATTATTATTATGATTATGTTCCTGAAACAGAAAAGCTAAACAAATTACTACTTTTAAACTGCTTCTTCAGAGAGAAAACAAAGAGAAGATCTTTACTGTTGTTCTTTTTCATTAAATTATGAGGCACTCAATGTGGTAAAAGCCCTGTATATATAGAAAGTTCTCTGATGTGGAAGAGAAGTGTTTATCATTTGTATAATTATGCTAACTGAGAGTCATGTTTTCTTTTTTATTATTTGTGACAGGATAAGAGCAAGTGGATTTAGGTGGTAAGGGAGATGGATGATGTCATACAGTCCCAGTTGCATATCATCTCTTTTTGATGCTGCTTCTTTTGAGCAGGCATGGAAGGCAAACCTATATAACAAGTCATAATGCAATCTGCACTTCATAAAAATTGCCCTCTGCAGTCATGTCTCAGTACCTGGTAAACTAGGTAATGCAGGCCAACAGTCACCAGATGGCCACATTAAAAACTCAATCAGGGGACTCCTATTTTTTTAGTTTTTTCCCATTTCCCTCTTACCTGAATTAAATGTTTCATTTCTCTCAGAGTTTCTAAGAACTTAAAAGGACATACCAAATGATAAGCTACAATAATAAATACAAATATGAAGATTAATATGTTTCATTCCTAAGCACGTTGCAAAGACAATGGAACATTGTCTAAAAGAACATTTGTTCCTTCAGAAATTATAATTTCTTCAGAACTAATATTGATTATCAAATATATCTTTTAACTTGCATGAGGCACAATGTAGTGGTCATTAACTTCCTTCACTGGAAGTGCTCTGAGCCTTTTCTTTCTTCAAAACAGTATCCTTTCTCCTGTTTAGATATATCCAGGTGCCAATACACTCTTGCTAGTTCTCTCATCAGGCTGGCACACAAGTTCTTCAGTTACAAATTCATGATTCACATTACATACGAAGAATATTTTCCAAACATAGTATTACTCATGACTTTCCCTTCCACATAGTCTTGGTTGAAAATTACACCTTTGCAGAAGTTGTTTAGGTTTGTATAGTTCTTCACAGTATTTCACCTTCAGACCGAGAACTATAATTAAAAGAAATTAAACAAAACTCACATAGCCGTTACCAACTCCTTCTGAAACAACCAAAGTTACCTACCTTGGTAACCACTCTAGACATTAACATGATTCTCATGTTACAGTTGTTGGAGTGATAGTGGTAGCTGCAACTTTGATATTATAGGAATATAGTTTACTCTAAATAAAGGTTTCATTTTCTTAATTATGTGCATGATGGAAGGGTAAAGCTTCAAAATGCATTCACTGCTTTGAAAATTACATTGCCTACATATGTTTGGCCATCATTCTGGTGATCATGATCCTAAGAAGACTTTCATGTGTGCTTGATTTTATGCAGTTCAAATAGTCCTGTCAAAATCAGAGTCACACTCTGATGCCTGTAAATTATTCAGAACTAAAGTCATAGCATAAATCAGCTGACTTGAGTAAGTGATCTTTTATTCTTAAATCCCCATCAATTCTGTGAATGACAATATTATTTCTAGGAAGTATACCTACTTTCAGTCACTCTTGGAATATTTGTATAAACATACTTTGTGTGAAAGTTCTGGCTTCTGAGAGGAAAAGAAAATAAATGAGAAGAATCTGAACACCTTTAATTTGAGTATGTTTCTAAAAGACTGATTTAGGAGGCCAATTTATTCTTTTCTTTCTATCATAAAATATGACAGTTTTTAAAATCAGTAAATTTGGTGAAAGAAAACTGATTTAATTTTTTTTTAAAAGCATGTGTAAATGTCAGGTAGCATTTTTAAATACTGTTCAATGATAGTAGACTAAAACATTCCTATATTTCAATTGCAATATATTTCCTTAAGCAGCCACACTGATGTTTCGTAATTAGATAACCTCGGGTTAAACACTGAGAGTTTCTAGGTGTTGAGTACCTTTAACTTTTGATAAAGCAAGAGCAGAGAATACTCAGTGCCTCAAAGGATAGGTCAGTGTTTATATAACAATGTGTGAGAATCAGTTTTTGTCTTGTTTTTCGTAGACATAATTTGATGTTTTACAATGGAAAAAAAAAGTGTAAGCACACCCCAGCATATCACTTCTATCACTGGTGCGTATAAAACGCTTCCCCTACACTTTTAAGGTGATGAAAAGGACAACTAGCTTGTGTCTAAATCAGGAGAGCTTGATATGATGTCAAAGCCTTTGGCTAAACATAGATTGACTTAATTCTTTCAATAATGAACTTTGGTCCAGAGCATTTAACAACCACAAGAGGAGAAACCCAATATAAAAGAGAAAATCTCCTCATTCAGGTTATCTTGACTCTGCTGCAGGCAAAACATAGAAAAATTTTTTTTAATCGAGATTCTCTGCAGCAGCCCGTTCCAAATGCCAGTATCCATCACTGATGACTGGATCAATAGCTCTGTTTTGGCCCCAGTCTCCTACGAGAGATGGCATGCCATCAGTGACAGACAAATATCACAGTTAAGCAAAGTATCCAGCCAGACCTAGTAACATTTTTATTGATTTTTGTTGTGCAAATAATGTCTTTTTGGGCTGAATAAATGGCTTTGAGCCAAACAGTCATTGTTTATGATTCCAAAATGCAATAAAGGGACAGGAAATATATTATAGCCTATGTCTCAAGGCACACAACATAATCATCCTTTGGTGGTGAAAAACTATCCAGCTGAAACCATGAGTGCATATTTATCCATGCTTAAAGGTACCTGTAGGACTTGCAAATCTTACACAAAATGTCCTGTTAGGAAACAGATGGTATTGCCCTTTAACCTATTGAATAACTACTAGAAAACCAAGCAAAAAATAAGCACTATATTTCTTCAATCAATATTTTCCCTTTGAATGAAATATCAAACTTGCCAAAATGGAATTAGGATGCTTTGAAAAAAGGACAAAACAAAAAGTACCCTGACAGTTTTTCAAATGCTACAAAATTATATTAATATTAGTCCAGCAACAGTACTTTTTTGTTTTGTCTTTTGCTCTTTTTTTTTAAAAGAAATTGCTAAAACACATTTTGTATAGTTTATTTTATTTTATTTTATTTTTAAAGGATCATATTATTTCTCCTTTTTTTTTTTTTTTATTTTGTTAATAAAATAATTATTTAATCACTTCTGCTAGCAATATGAAAAAAAAATCACTTCATGATTCTATCTGTGCATTAAATTACAAACCTTTTTTAGGATGCTTTTCTGGGTATGAGTCATATCCTTTCCTGGATAGGAGTCTAATCCTTTCCTGGATAGGAGTCTAATATATCCAGTAGACTTACTGAGAAATCTCTCTTAGTCTCAGCAGTGGCCAGGTTTTCTAGACATGCAGGTATCATAAACAAGTATTCTCTTTCAGTGATACTGTTAAGTCAGAATCAGAAAACAGCAGCAGTGAAGGTCTGAGGAAAGAAATATTCTTATAACTGCCACACTATCTATGATGAAATGCTTTAACAGGATTGTTATTGTTTTGAATTATCTAGAAATAAGCTGCATTAGTTCACATTATTTCAACACTGGTAAAAGTATTTTGCCCTCATTGCACAGCCCTGTATTTTCATGGAAAATATCAATAATTCAAACACCCTTCAGAAAAATTCAAGAATATTTGTCCTTACTCCAGAAGTCTCCATTCATCTGTAGGAAAATACTACAGTAATCAAGTGCCATTATAAATCCTGTCTCTCTCCTACACCTTTAAACTTCAAGCTTTTATTAACTCTCTCATGACAGTCCTAAATACATTTTTGAAGCCTTTTGGAGTGCAAGACAAAGGCTATTCTTAAGAAATTATACAGAAAATCAGGTTTATTTGCAACATTTAAAAAACTAAATTGCAGAAAACAGGATGGAAGTCAATGGGAAACTTTAAGAGGACACATGGCTGTATTAGTCTATATTTGTTAATAGCCTTATTATTTCTACTGTAAAACAAAAGCTCTGATCCTCTTCCCAGTAAACCAGATGCAAAAATTTTATTTTCTTCATCAGAAATAACTAGGCTGCCCTGAGAAGTTGTGGAGTTTCCTTCCCTAGAGACTTTCAAGATCCTCTTGGATCCGTTCCTGTGTGACTTGCCCTAGGTATTCCAGCGCTGGCAGGGGGGTTGGACTTAATGATCTCTGGATGATCCTTCCAACCCCTACCATTCTATGATTCTATTGTTCTATGAACTATTTCCTTTGATTTTTTTTTTGGTTTTTTTTTAAATTAAATTTCCCAAAGTCTCAACCCTGGCAATTCTATACCTGTGATGAGAAAATATATATGAAGACAGCTTCTCTGAGTCAGATCTTCTCATGAACCCAAAGTTACTCCCATGTCTAAAGGTTCATGAAGGTAAGATGTGAAAAGACAGAATAGAGATAAAATAAAATTGACATTTGACATATTCAACTACCTCTCTTAGCAGGAGATGTATCATCCTCTGAAGATGTCTGTTTCTTTCTATTAACTACAAGAGGAATCCATAACTCCTGTCTTAGGTTGAGATATCTATCCTATTTTTAGATATCCAGGATAAGATAAATGAATCCCAACTTTGGGCACTCAGACAGTTTTAGGCTGCAGATCCAGAGCAGATGATGGTCTCTGTGTCCTTTAAGGCTGAACTGGGTGGGATTTCAGGCATACAGTTTCTTTGTATTTTCAGCTGTCAACCATCCTGAGTAGTCTGCTTACTGGGGAGTCTTTAATTTTATCTCAGAAAGCTGATACCTAATGATAGGTATTTTGATTTCTACCTCTAGAAGTTCAGATGTTTTATTGGATTTGGCCTAAAATGGAAGATATGTTTGGGCTGAAATCAAACTAGGAATCGGGTGGAAGCAGTTTGAGCTGTGTATTGTGCTGAAAATATGTACACTTCTTTTCTAAGTTTAAAGGGTTTCAGGGCTGTGTTGAAATTTTAAACTCACTATAAATTGGGACGTTAAACCATGAAGTATGAAGCTATGGGCAAACACTTCAGTGTGTAATCAGCCAGGTTACCAGTTCTTTGGACTAGATACCCCTCAGTAAGCTCAAACCCATAGTGAATCATTCCCTAGCCAAAGGAGCAGGCCTACATAAAACCCAAGATGAGTATTAAGAGATCTGTAACTGCTCCTCCTTCAGACCCCAGGAACATATGTTCACATGCTTGACACAAATCGTCTGTGCCAATAAAACGCAGGCCATTGTCATGCTAAGGAAATTCAACCCTCCCTGCAGACTAAGCCCTGTCTATGCTGGCTGGTCAGGCACATCTTCTCCTGGGGGAGTTGAATCCCACCAACTAAGTACATGGTTTCAAGACGGCAAATAAATATGTTGTAACTGGATAGCATGTGAAATCTTCTGCAAAGACTAGTCACCTGGGTGTTACAAACTGTGAAGATACTAGAATGAATATTGTTAGAGCATGAAATCGCCTTCACTGATGAGGCTAAGAATAATGGAATAAAAATGGTTTGTTCGTAATCCTCTTATTACAGATACTGTTTTGGCTTTAGGTAAGAGCCCCTCCACCCATTGCTCTCACTTGAGGACTACGATTTAAAGTATGTTTTTATAGCAAATGCATCAAGGTAAAAAGACAATGACAGCTGTGGCCAGACTGATCTCACCACCCCACAGGCAATATTTTTATAGCAGTTAGAGCAGTAGTAAGACAGAGGATGTCATACTTGCATTTTTCTATTTTCTTTCCAACTCCTTCTTCTCTGGTGATATCTAAGCTTCAGATCCATTTTGTAGAGGAAATTTTCCACACATCCACAGGTAAGCTACCAGGATTGCTTTATTGACACTTGGAGATGTGTGAATTTCAGCTTTGTAATGCACTTTATTTTCTGAATGGAAGGAAAGGCTGATGAGGAGTAAGGAACATGAACGCATGAGTTCTGCTCAGATGCAATTAACCAGCACAGGCCTGGATATGGAGCAGCTAAGATTTGCATGAGACAGGCTTCCTGAAGGAAACAGCATGAGCCAGTGGACAGGCCCTAACAAAGCAATCCAGATGCCTTGTAATCTATCTCTAGTTTTCTTTAGGTTGCCATGTGATCTGGGAAAGTCACTTCCCCTCTGGACCTTAATTTCAGTCTGTAGATGCTTAGAAGGACACCTAATCTACAAAGTAATTTCGCATCTTTCTGAAATGCTCATTTCCAGTAACTATGATGCCTACAAAGTATTAGATGACTAATAATAGTAAGTTTAAGAGGGAACAAAGAGTCATCTATTATATGTTTGATAGGCAAATCTCTGGCTTTGTCACTGTGTGAGCTCTGGTTTTCCCTTATCAGCAATATCTAATTGTCTTTTTCACTGAGTACATTTAGTACAGGAATCATTCTGATGCTCCAAATATTAACAGCAGATTTTAAAAGGCTGTACTATGAGGAGGAGGAAAGTGAGATTTCTGTCTCATGTAGAGTGTGATTTTCTTTTCATAATTTCTGAATATGTTTGATTTTGAAAAAAAATCCAGATAGTCAATATTTAAGCATAAATAAGCTGCAGCAATTTCTATTAAAAGCAACAAATTCTATAAGACACCATGGTCTGAAACAGTGTAGCTCACAACTGTACCTCCTCTATTGTCTCCGTAACATAATAAAGATGTGATCACAGAATATGTAAGCAAATAGAAGCAATCATATTCACAGTGAACATCACAGCCACAGGTCACAAACCAGAGCAAGATAAATGAAATAGCAGCAGCATTAGCTATTAGTGCACAGCTTCTGCAAAGTCCCTGAGAACAGTGCTGTCTTACTAGAGTGCAATAAAGTCCACACTGTTGCGTGTCTTCAGTGATACAACAGATACTATAGATAAGCTTGTTTTGTTAGGGTGAATAAGTCCAATACAAGCTAGACATTCATAGACTGTAAACTGCATGGTTTCTCTGAGGATTAGGAGATTTCACTTCAGAGACTTTTATAGGTTGGTTGAGGAAATCCTGATCGTTATGGAAAAACCATCTCAATGACTTTGGGTTTTTTCCGATATTCAGGCTCGGCGAGGGAGACTTAATTAGAGCAGCAATACACACACATTATCGTGTATGAGGGAGAGTTCCATCTCCACACTTCCTAGCTATTTAAGCCATGTTGAAGTACTCAGCCATTTGATCTCAGTATCATCTGGGGACCAGCTGTCCTGCCAGCTCTCCTACTCCCCATGTGGTCTCTGCACCCCATATGTTTCCGGCCCTTTTTCCCACATGCCTTGATCTCCCTGTATCTACCAGATACCCAGATTCCAGCTCCCTTACTTACCTTACAAGTTATCTGGGCATGGTACAAATGGTGGTTTCCACCTCCATTTTATCCTTCACAGGTATCTGGACAAGCTTAGTGCCAGACTGACATGTCATTACAGCAAAAGTAACATTTCTCGAAACTTTCTGTGTTGCTCAGTAAAATAAATCAAAAGAAAATGTGCAAAAGATGAAAAAAATCAGAGGATAGAGGAGTTGTGATCATCCTGATAACGTACTTATTGCCTGGAAAAAGATAGGGGAATATATGATCTCTAAGGGCCAGTGACTGTCTTTCTACAAATCAAAATTCTGCCTGTTGGTCACCAGGTAGAGTGAGTCCTTTATCTTTTTCTCTCTGATTCTTCATAAGTGATGTTGAGATCTCTGTAGATGAGTGTGTCTCGCTTTCTGCTCTCGGAATTCAGTCTTTATTATAATCTTAGTATTATAATATATAATCCAACATAATCTTATATCGGATTCTATCCATGACTTTAAATTCATTTCTCTATCCTATTATTATTTTTCAAAGGCTGTATGATTATCTAAGTTTTATCTAGTAATGTAAACTAAAATATATTGTACTGTTTCCAAACACTTAGAATCATAGAATCATTGACTCATTCAGGTTGGAAAAGACCTTTGGAATAATCAAGTCCAACCATTAACCCTACTCTACAAAGTTCACCCCTAAACCATGTCCCCCAACACCACATCTAAACAGCCCTAAAACACACCCAGGGATGGTGATTCAACCACCTCCCTGGGAATCCTATTCTAGTGTCTGACTACTCTTTCTGTGAAAATTTTTTCCCTAACGCCCAGTCTAAAACTTTGCTTATATTAAGTTATATTTTACATATTGCATTTTTTACTTACTGTAATCAGTCATGGGTATGGAAAATAAAATGTCTTCACTATGAGACAACTTTAGTATGTAAATTTCATTTGATTATGATCAAGGTAGAAACAAGGGTTATACTACGTTGTCCCCATCTGATCTCTGAATAACATTTCTTGAGAACTAAAAAACCCACACTTTTGCCAGGGCAACACTTCACTAGCTCCTCAGCAGCATTTATTACTGGAGAAGAGCTATTTGCAAAATAGCTCTAAAAATACACGTGGACTTGTAAGTTGTCCCAGCACAGTCCTTTGTTTACTTGCAGATAGGCATATTATTCTCTCCTTACATCAACCTTACTTTAATGCATAATCACACCTTTTGTTCTGGAATATTACCTTACGTTGAGAAAGCTGTAGCTACCCGAGTAATGCAACCACCTACATGAGTGAAATGCTTAAAAATAATTAATCACTGTAGACAGCATTTGGAAAATGTTCCATTCAACTCTACAGTTGAGGATTAGATACTGAGACAGCAAAGCATAGAGCACATGCATAATTTCAAGCATGACAGAAGTTCCATTTACTTCAATGAACTGGTGCCCAAGAGTTTTTCTGAATCAGAACTTGCATCCTCACATCAGTAACTAAGTCAAGATCAGGCTAAAAATCTAGGGATGAGATTCAGGGTAGGGTGAGGAATCTTGGTCCCACAGAGTTGTGCAAATTTGATGAGGCTTTCAGGACATGAGGGAAGTCAAGGATTGCAGCAGGTTGCCCAGAGAGGTTGATCAGTCTCCATCTATGAAGGATTTCATGACCAGAGTGGATTAAACCCTGAGAAACCTGGTCTGGCCTTCTAGCTTACTCTGCTTTGATCACGAGGTTTGACTGTAGACCTCCTGATGGTCTTTACAACTCCACAACTAATTATCCTATGACCTTATAAGGATGATAAAATTTAAAAAAAAAACCCAAAATTTTAAATTGCATTAATTTATCTGTGGTCTTACTTCTCACACATGATAACATTAACACATTCTCAAAAATATATAATAAGGAAACATCAATGACATAGACCTAAGATGTCATCAAAGTTTTGGCCCTGACTTCTGGCATTTGTTGCCTGGTGGTTCTGTCTCTTCTGCCTCGTGATTATTGAAGATGCTTGCTCATAAGCATAATATTTTCAAAAGCACAAATTAACTGGAAAAGAGGATCAGTTGTTTGCAGACCATGACAAAGATTTTTATCAGCACAACAAAAGAACACAACAACATGATCCTCATGTTACATTAGTCATTTGGGAACAAACAAAAGCTGTCTAAAGATATTTCAGCAATGTATAGCTGGACATGCATCTGAAAAGATTTTCTAAATGAGTGTCTGTGACCATGTTCCTCTGCTTACATAAATATTGAGAGGTAATGCTTGTTCATATAGCAAAATATTTTTCTAGTTCCTTTGTTTCTTGATTGTAACATAAGTGAAATGACAGAAAGTATCATTTTGCAGAACAGAAAAGGACTTTAGCACTGAGAGGGACCTGAAAAAAAGTAAAAAACACTTTACAAAACTATTGCAATGATATTGTCATAGTAACCTATTCCTCCTGGACTGTGATTATAGGAATCAGGGAGTGAGTAAAGCAGTCATGAGGATTTTTCTGGGTTATCTGGCTTTGAAAGGATCATGTTCAAACCCTGAAAAGATAAAAGAGAGACTATACAGAATGTAAGCTGGACCGTTAAACATTTCCATATGACAAACTCCTCTCCTGAGATCTGACCTGCCTGTAGATTCCCCAGTTTGCAGATCTAAAGGAACCAGGCCCACCCGTGCCTGCTCTAAAGAGAAGAAGCTGGGTTTGACTATCTTTTGAAAACTACTTTAAAATTCTTGCCAGAAAATACCTCAATAAAAAAGGAAGATATATCCATAAAACATTCAAAAGAAAATCCCATGAACCAGAATTTTTAGAAAGTAATTCATCTAAAAATGATTGTAAAAACAATATCCCATGTAGGCATTTCTGAAAGAAATAGCTGCCCTCTGTAGAAGACATTTCTTTTTCCTACAGATTACTGGTAAATTATGTCCTTAGGCAGCAATCCTGACATTTATGCACATGCATAACTCCAAGCACATGGCTAGTTTCATAAACCACAATGGAACTATCTGCATTCTTAAAGTTAAACACATGTATAAGCATTTGCAGAACTGAGATCCATAGTCCTAAATCAAAACTTTATCTGCCAGCAATAATTACACTGGTGGGATAGAAAATTGGAGGCATGAGCAGTAAGATGTAGATGTTTCTCCTTCATCTAAAAGAATGTTTCTCCACTATACTTGCTAGAACCTGATCTCACCTTCCATCCCCATGGCAAGTCAGGGTCTTAGCTAAGTCACAGGAAAATCTGGGTTTCTGCTGCATCTCAGGACAGTCCTATCTGCACACCTACCTACAGTAGTTTGTGACTGAGTTGCACAAACAACTGTTATTGTATATCTCAACTGTCCATGTGACATTGTCATGTGGCTGATGTCAGGCAAATAATGTAGATCAAGGTCTTTGAGAAAGCTCATGACATCATGTATCACAAGACCAAATGGGATTTACAGGCAGCCTGAAACAAGTCTGCTCTTTAACTAGAGCAGTCACTCACCACAAAGCTACAGGTATCTCACCTACAGGAGCAATTATTGGTACTGCTAGAATGCATTACTAAAGAGCAAATATTCAATGAAATACCAGAATTCTAAGAACAAAACTATCAAAATTACAATTTGGATCAATTATCAAATTAAAATCAGACACCCAGGCTAATATTGAGAGAGTAGCCATCATATAAACACAGATGTAAAATCCTTTTTAACATTAATGGGAGTCAAGTTGAAATTCACCCATTAATTTCTGGCATACATAATACATGGTTCTTAAGAAAGCCCATCACTTAACTATTTAAAATCTATTCTTAGCAAATGAAAAACAGCTTCTCTGATAAGTTTTCCATGTGAATTCCTAGTAACTATTGTAAACCCACTCAAATAACTCATTTCTCATTACAAATTTCCTGTTTAAAATAATAATATTGTTAATCAACTACGTCATCATATCCAGTGATTAAAAAAAAAACTACTTTGACAGTTCTGGTCAGTTAGAGTTTTGTGAAATATTAGCTGACAATGGTCCTGTGTTTGATAGAGCTGGTGCCACTGAAGATCTAGCCACAAGTTACCTCGCAGCTCAGCTTGATACCAAAGACCCCACTGACAAAAAGTTCACCTCAAATCCATATCTAGCTCAAGAAATTCCTCTGTGCAGAATAACCAATCTGAGGTTCTAAAAACCTTTCTCTTGCCATGTATGTATTGCATAACAGAATGAATTTCTCACTTCTGTCAATTATTCTTAGCAGATCCACAAGCCTCCTTCCTGCTGCACATCCCTCAGGAGCCTCTCAGTAGTCAACTGCACATAGCACAGTCACAGCCCAGCCATCTAACAGCCCTAGGGTGTTTCACTTCAGGAATCCTAAATCAGGAATTTTTCACAACTGCGTGTATCAATAGCAGCTGTAATTGTCATATGAACTACAGAAGTTAGGAAACCTGGTTTCTTGTGACTATTGTTTTGAGGTTGAATTGCTCCATATCTAATGGATTAATATCTTCGTAACAGATATCCACACAGATTTTCTGATTCTAATAATAAATATTAAGTCTTGCCAGAATGATTGACCTAGACAGGCTAAAGAGTTGGATGGCAGGGAACCTAATGAAGTTCAACAAGGGCAAGTGTAGAGTCCTGCACCTGGGGAGGAATAACAACATGCACCAGTACAGGTTAGATGTTGACCTGCTAGAAAGCAGCTTCACAGGGAAGGACCTGGGAGTCCTGGTGGACAAGTTAGCCATGATCCAGCATTGTACTTCTGTGGCCATGAACACCAATGGTATTCTGGGATGCATTAAGAAGATTGTGCCCAGCAGGTTGAGGAAGGTTCTCCTCCCTGTCTTCTCTTCCCTAGTGAGACCACATCTAGTGTACGGTGTCCAGTTCTGAGTTTCCCAGTTCAAGAGAGACAAGGAACTACTGAACAGAATCCAGCAGAGAGCTACAAAGAAGATGAAGGGACTGAAAGATCTCTCTTATGAGGAAAGGCTGAGACCTGTATCTATTTAACCTGGAGAAGAGAAGACTGAGAGGATCTTATCAATGTTTATAAGTGTCTGAAGAACAAGTGCCAAGAGGATGGAGTCAGTTTCTTTTCAGTGGTGCTCGGTGATAGGACAAGGGGCAAAGGGCATAAACAAGAACATGGAAAGTTCCACTTAAGTATAAGGAAAATCTTTCTTTTGAGGGTGATGGAGCACTGGAACAGGATGCCCAGAGAGGTTGTGGATCTCTTTCTATGGAGACTTTCAAAACCTGCCTGGACATGATCCTGGGCAACCTGCTCTATGTGAACCTGCTTTGGCAGGGGGTTTGCACTAGATGATCACCAGATGTCCCTTCTAACCACTGCCATTCTGTGAAATCATGGTATATTTTAAATTACTGCAGGCCTTTCTCCTTCCTCAAAGCCTGTGGAAACTTCTTATCTTTTGAAATCTCTTTTCAGGTACCAAACTTGCTAGAAATTTGATAGCAATTTCAAAAGACATTAGACAGCAGTTTAGATGCCCTGACTTTATAAAACATAGTTCTTTATGGAACTGGTCTGATAAATCTGCTGTTTAAATAGTACTAAAATCATCACTGTGAATAGTAGATCTCATCTTGCCTGGCTCATTTATCATTGCCATGTGCTTTGACAAGTCATTTGAGTACAGCTTGTTTAGATCAATTGAATTAATTGAGTTTAACAACCATTAATAAATTGTCAAATTACAATTTACTCTAGTAGACATTTTAGCCATCTTTCAAAGTTTTTCTATTTTTTATATAAAGATGAGTTCTTCCTGTTCAAGATTTCATGCTCTCAGAACTGAGCAATATAGACAATGATTTCTTACCAGAGGAGTATTAAGCACATGCATCTAATTATTAAAGAATGACACCTCTTTTGCTCCTATCACAGCCTACAGAGAAAAAATGTTCAAAACTTTCATCCTTTCACACCAGCTGAGAATTTGAGGCCTGGAGCATGGAATGTGAATCCAGGGTTTTGAAACTTTATGGAGATGGAGATAAGTCTTAGAAATTATGTCTATAAACTGATGGGACAATTGCAGAAAATACTTTAGTCACATGTGCTATAGAAAGATAAAGTCAGCTGAAGCGAAAACTTTTCTATAATTACTGAAAGAATGGAGAGTTATTGCAACTGAATATCTATATATCTATTTATCAGTATATTAGCGATCACTTTGCCATGATAAATAAACAAAGCTAGAACAAACCTTTACCAAATGCTTTTACTAAAACCACACATTTTACTAACAAGTCTTACACAAATTTAATTATTTTCATTACACATGGAAAACTGTTAATTCTTAACACTTAAACCCTTAGCTGTGAGTATACAAATTAGCTGTATGCATAACTACAAGGTGATCAGGCTCAAGAGCTCTTTTGGGAGAGAAGCTGGAACAGAAATGGACTAGTTTTCTCTCTTCTCTAATTTCCTTGCCTTTGCCTTATTTTTAATGCTGTTTCCACCCCTCCCAAAAGCTAGCCCATGTGCTTGTTCTTTGTCTTACAACTTTTTGTTATATGTTTCTTACTTGCAACTACATACATCTTTTCCCTTTTGATGGTCACATTGTAATATGCTTATACATTGTGTCTGACTATGCCATCATAATTTTGTAAAATATTTGTATCCTGTTATTGTTCAAACTGTTTTAGTATGTTTCTATTTAAATAACCATTATTAATTACATATTTAATACAGTTACCATTTCTAAGTATCACAGTTCTCTATTTTGTCTTCAGAGTCTGTTCAGAGATGAGGGGCTGTCTGTTGATATGGCCATGCGATTCTGAAACAGCCTTTTGACAGAGAAAATTGGTGGGAGGTGGGAAGGGAGAGAGAAAAAGAAGCTTGTAATTTTTAGGTGGAGCTGATCAATTTGTTATATTTTTGAAAGGAGCAATACATTGTGATTTCCGCAACAGCAGACAACCAGGTTTGATGACTCAGTTCAAGTTCTATAATCTTGTGTTCTCCTTCCATATGTTGGATGATGATTAAGTCACCCAAGGGAGAAGAGAATTAATAGTCCATGCAAATAGGAACTACTACAGTGACCTGCCATTATGCACATCCGTCCCAGAATAAGGTTCTTCTGGACCCCTTTGTGATAGCCATTTACAACCTACTCCTGCTTTTGTGAGGAGGCAATGAGCATTTAATGAGTAACTTAGAGGTCTGCAACCTTAAACAGGAATTGTGTTGTTCCTCTTGGGATTTGGTCCTGGGTTTTCATTTCTGTCCTATCTGCCCTAGAACTGAGACTACTATATGACCAATTTGGAAGTTTTATCTATTTGGTCAAATTAGGATGACAGTTCAATATTTCTGAAAAAGGGAATATTGAACAATCCAATAGGAAAATAGAATTCATCTTCTATCTTTCAATTCTTAATATTGCAGTAGGAAACTGGAAAACACGGTACCCACTTTATACCTTACCAGCAGCTACTCAGTCAAAGCAGAATTCATAGCAGATAGAGACAAATCATCTGATGGCAGAGTTTAAAAGAAACCTGTTACTATGACAACAGATAGGGTCAGATAACAAAACGAACAGACACTTTTGATCTTCAAAAAATTCTTTTTCCTTTGCTCTCTCCTCTGTTATCTGGACCACTCCATCAAACACCTAGCAGATAACAGAGTTGAAAACCCAATCGACCTTCAAGGAAGACCAGACAAGTTGGAAAGTCTATGGAAAGGTTACTATGACAGTGGAAACGCTTATGATTATATTTTCTCTGGGTGTGTATGTATGTGTATGTGCATGTGTGTATTTTACCAGAGTAACAGAATACTGTTCAAAAGGTTTTACAAAAGCCTCTAACATTACAATGTTGGGGTATTTTCTTTTTATAAAGACACTCAAGGAAAGGAAATAGAGTATAATGTGACCTGAAATGATCTGCTACATAGTAATATTGTACAGTTAGCATATTGTGGGTTACAAAAAAAATAAACCAAACATTGAGGCACTTTTCGATTTTGGAGCAATAATTTATTGTGCATGTCTTACCACTAAATGTTACTTCACTCATGCTACCAAAGATGGAAAATTACTTCTGAATTCCAAGCCCTAGAAAATATTACAATGTCATATTTAGTATTATTTTACAGTATTTCAAAGATCTGTATATCAAAAAAATCCAGTATGTTATGCACTGATGAGATGGAAAGAAAAGCAAAGCACCATGTTTTGATACTTCACAGGTGAAATGACAAAAGACCAGAGGAAAAAGTCAGCAAAATTACATTAACTAAAGGGAAAATGCTTTCTCACCATCTGAGGCTACTGAAGAAGTAAGTTTTCAGCACACAAGTTAAAAAGATTGTTTAGGGAATGTCACTTCCTGCATGAAGTCCTGGTATCCTAAAGTGGTGCCTCAACCAAAGAACTGGGTTACATAGGTGAACCTGGTTAGGCCTAGGGGTTCTTCTCCAAAGTTGCTTTCCAGTTCTCTTCCATATGGTATTACCACTGAATGGTTAAGTGAGATGGTACCTTTTCCAGACATTGTGTTATTTTAAAGATAAGTATGAAAGATCTTCAGTGTTGTATGCCATGGGTCAGGAATCTATTTTGGTGACCCTGGCCCATATTCAACCACAGTAATTGTGTAGCATATTAGATTTACTATGTGTGTCAGAGGAAAAAACACAAATGCAAAAGTTGTGTGAATATTCCACAGAGATTCTTGCCCTGATTGAGTTTCACACAAACCCAACTGATTTAATGTTGAAATTACCAATCACCAAAAAAAGGATGACAAGGTGTGATGCCTGTTACAGAAATTGCTCTGCTACTTCCAATGTTGTCAGTAGAGAGAGACAAGCTACCACTATCTTCACATTAATGAAACTGGGGTTTTTTTCCTTCTTTCTGTTTTCAGCAAGGAATTTAAAATCTATTTGACCAAAATCTGTATTTAAAACAATACTTATTTCACTTGGCAAATGTTCCTGTCAAGGCAAGACATTTACACTTCAGCTGGTTCTACGCTAGAACCAAAAAAAGGCTCTGATTCCTGGATGAATAAGACATTACATTTCAATACAATAATTTCAATAAAATAAGTTCATAATCATCAAAATCCTGGTACAAAGTAAGAAACAGGCATGGCATATCCTTTACAATTAGCTGATCTTAGAACTTTCAAAAAATCTGGAGTCTTCTGTTCTTAGTGAAATGGTCTCAAAAAAACCCAAACCAATTTCTATTTTTTCCAAAAAGTACTAAAGCATTACCCATAGTTTAGAGTAATGGGAAGGGGGGGGGGGGAAGTCTTTAGGAAATTCTGCAATTGAGCAAAGATAGTACTATCTTGCTAACACCTGGTGATTTAAAACGCGTATAAAATGGGTTGTTGCCAGTATCCGAGCACTATGAAATATGTACCTGAAGAAAACAAAACAAACTAAATGAAACAAAAACAGCAGGCAACTTTTCAAGTGTCTAGATATTCTCCAAATTGTTCTTAAACATCAACAAGCTGATATTGTACTGTGTGTATACTAGTAAACAAATATTGATAGAAGGAGGTGGAGCAAAAGCCTGTGACCCCATTTCTTATTTGCTCATGTATCAGACAGCATTGTAGCAGCATCTGCTGCACACTCTTCCTCCCCTCATTCTAGTAAGTCCTCTTTTCAAGTTACTCAGCCCCTCTGTCAAAGCACCAGCAAGGTCACCAATTTGTGCTAATTACCAGAAACCAGACTTGGATGTGGAAGGCCTTTTGTTCAGGGGACTGAAGAGTTGCCAGTCACCTCCAGTTATTATTCAGTTGATCTTAAGATGAACAAAAAAACACCAACAATCCATGTTATAAGATTTTCAAAGGATGTATGCTGCACCTAAGGAAGAAAAAAGTATTATTAGAGAAAAAAATACATATGGGCTACATAGTATGCACTTCATGAATGCATCTACATCTCAAGCTAGAAAGAAAAGTCCAAGCCCATTTTTATCACAGCTTTATTCATACAGGAAAAGCAATTTCTAATTTTAGACAATGAATGTTTCTAGATAGTAAGTGTACACGTAGTACTTGCTATTTTTTTCATTAATATTCTTCCATTTAAGAAAACTCTTCAGAGAAATGATCTTCAGATAATTTCACAAAGTGCTGATATCAAAAACCCTGTAAAGAGCCGCTGTTTGGTAACTATTCAACTTACTTTTTTAACAAAAAGTGTGCAGGTGAGTATTATATTGTATGTCAATAACTGAAAAAAAAAGAGATGTTGAAGCAAGCTAAATAATTGCCTAACAGGATTTGTACTAATGACCATAAACTTCTACTATGCTAATTTTTCCCTGCACTTTTAATTACAGATCAATAATACTTTTCAGCTGACATTTAAAAATGCTGAACTGCATGTAGAAACACAGACAATAAAAATATACAATGTGGTACTGAATTTGACGAATCAATAAACTTTGCCATTTAACAAACTGTAGCATGTAAACAGTCACCAAGATTAGCAAGTGCAAAAGACTATGCTTCAAGTGCTTAACTATTGTTTAATAACACTAAGCTTCTGTAAGTTGACAAAATTCCACTCCTTTGAAAAATCAGCCAGTCTACTGTTTATTTGCTTTATTTATGCATAGCATCTCTTTCAAAGGTTTGAATTTAGCTGAACCAAAAACTAAACAGCACTCACATATTCTCTTTAGAAAATAAGGTTCTTAAAGATCAAAAGGTGAGTAGCTGCATAGATTTTAGCTTACCTTTCCTTACTTAGATAAATAATTCTTTCCGTTAAAAATGCTGTCTTGTAACAAGTACATTTAATAAATAGGATCATGGCATTAAACAGTAGTTACATATGAGAATATCAATATAATATCAATGATTCCGTTTGAAACTAAAGGCTAGAATCAATAAAATGCCATTCAACTTTCCTATGCCAGCTCATGCTAAAATAAGTAGGAAAGAGCATTTTTTCAATCTTCTGACTCTGCAAACTGTTTTTCTTTCTTTTTTTTTTAACTTTTTTTTTAATTGGTTTTTTCCTTCTCTAGGTTTTGTCTTCATTGCAACAGTAGGCTGAATTTTAACTGGACATTGTCACTACCTGATTCCCCTGCACAGGAAAACATTTGTAACCATGGTAAGTAGCTCTTTACCTCTGACAAGTATGGAAGGAACCATAAGAAGGACTGAAACCAATTATTCAGTGGGAGAACTGATGATTCTGTAATGTTAATATACCTATTAAGTTGAAGTGCCTTTCTACTGTTCGAATTTTCTGGCCTGATCTAGGATTGTTGAGTTGAGCATGGGTAACTAAAGCTAAGGTCACAGTCAAGATGACCAGTTTATTAATTTCTACAATATCAGGTAAAGCATGTGAATCCTGCATATCATTTCAACCTAAATGATCATTATAGTAACACATGCTACAACAGAAATATTCCTTTTTGCTACTGTGTGAGCTATGGCAGACATGCTGACACTAAAGATGGATACAAAATGGAAATCCTAGACTGTGAAAAGTGTTGTATTTTCTAGAAGGAAAAAGGCACATGTTGAATCAGGACACCAAAAAAACATGGATACCACAGGTATCTTGTTCCTCCTACAGCCAGACTTGGAGGAGGAAAGAGATACCAGAAGCTGGTGATTGGGATCTTCTGACTTCTGACCATACTCCAGCTCATCTACAAGAACATTGACAAGTATCTTCTTGGAAAGATCAAGCAACTGTCATTTTTGTATCAGAGTGTATAAAATGTTTTGTATCAGAGTGTATAAAAAAAAAAAAAAATTATTTTCCAATGGTAAAACTTTTCAGCAGGATATTACTAACAAGCTCTATTTACTGTTTACTTCCTGGAGCTCTCATGCAAAGCTGAACAGATCAAGAAATTGGCATCTTATTGTACATTTATAAATTTAGATCTCACTTTGGCACTATTATTGATGTTAAGGACCACTTACTCTTGTGATATCAGTCTCCTGTAGTGTAAAGCATAGACATACCTCTACCTTAGCTACACTATCTAGCATAAGAGTGGAAATGAGTCAGGCATGGGCACGGAAAGGTGAAATTTAGGAGGGGTTCTTTAGAACTGATTTCAGGGTTTTGTATTGCTACCACGCATATCAGGTGGATGTAGAATTGTGATTAACATTACAATTTCTAAATGCCTGTGGCCTGGTGTGCACACCAGTATAGTATGAGATACTGTGCTTAGGCATGCCTGTACCATGGTAAGCTTGTCACAATGTCTACTGAAGGATTTGATTTGCCAGGATTGACAAGAAGAAACAGGAATGAGAAGTTCATTTCAAAACACACCTAGAAAAACAAACAAAAAAAAACCAAACCAAACAAAAAAAACAAAAACAAAAACACAAAAACACAAAACACAAAACACAAAACACAAAACAAACAAACAACAACAAACAACAAAAATAAACAAAACCCCACAAACAACCAAAACTCCACAGAAATTGCTCCTTGGGC
Source organism: Todiramphus chloris collaris (assembly GCA_025345505.1). NCBI lineage: Eukaryota > Metazoa > Chordata > Aves > Coraciiformes > Alcedinidae > Todiramphus > Todiramphus chloris. The sequence continues at coordinate 2,334,582 of JANVCC010000319.1, forward strand.
TTCCTTTGCATTCCACACATCATATTTTGGATATATAACTGATGCAGCCAAGAGAGGATGGACTGAAAAGCCAACATTCCATTTTGGCTGTTTTGGAAAAACTGTACTAGGTGTGCAGGGTAGTACAAATCCCAGCTTAGGAGAGATAAACTTCCCCTTTTTCTCTTTCACAGATGTGAACTACTGCCCTAGAGCTAGGCATACAACTTTCAGGTTTTAAGGCACAGTCTCACTGTGCCTGTATTTCACTCTTGATTTGAACCCCAGGCTCCCAACTGTAATGTCTGAGATGGGTGGTACACTCAACTTCACCTGGCACAATGCAGATGGAGCAGCCAGCTAAGCCAGTCACTAAGGAAGACTTCAGATCTGACATCCTGAATTTAATTTATTTCCTTGACAGCTGCAATTGTGAACACATTTCTCATACAGACAGTATTGTGTGGGGACCACCTCCCTACCGTAAATACCAAAGTCACAGGTAGAATGTGGAAGGTCCAGGTTGCTCGCACATCTGACCCACATCTGACCTCCTCTGATCCACATCAGGTATCAGAAACTCTCATAAGCCTAAATGGCTATCTATTTGTTCACTCTCCTTCTTTATCAGCAGGCCAGTATACAAAGTATGTATTGTCTATGCCAGAGATCAAGGCAACATATGGACTCTGTATGTCAGGTCACTAGAATACATACTTGAGAATTAGGCTAAAGTCCCCAGTATGGCAACATTTAATTTATTCTTCAGCAGTAGCAAAAAGATAATATGAAACACAGAACCCCTTCTATCCAGTCACTCTGTGTTAAGCAGAGGACATCTCCATCTTCGTCCTCCACATCTCAGCTAAATGTTTATTGAAGTTAGGTAAAAGGCAGTGAGCAGCTCCCTTGGCACTGCTTTGTGCAATACTTTGTCCGCTCAGCACTTTCAGAGGACATCTGTTTGACTGGATCCCAACAGTGAGACAAGCAGAGGAACATACAGCTCACGTAGTGCCAGCAGTATTTTCTTCCAAGTACCCTGATGAGATCAAGATGTGGTAGTCCTGTGACAGCATCTTAGGATGTAGATCATTAAAAAATCTGTCACAGAACTGCTGGTTCTCATTGTTCACCCCCACACTTTCTCTCTTGCCTCATCAACTCCCACCCTTGGCCATTTGTCCTTGTCCCATGCTGCCTACTCCATCATGCTCATGCAAATGTCTATCAGATGGTAAACCAGATAAGGACTTCATGCATAACTAGTAGCCAAAGCAGTTTCTTAATCCATTTCACCTTGTGTGGGCACACAAACACTTGCGTTGGCAGAGAAGCAGCATGGCATGAGGAGAGAAACTCTAGTCAAGAACAGGGAGGAGAAAATTACAGCTTTAGTTGGCCTAAGCTGCCACTCAGTAAAGTTACGATCTATGTAGTAGAGTAACACAACGAAGGAATTCAGGCACCTCTATGGCCTGATGCAGCAGGATAGTAGTTAGATTTTTTGGGGATGACCTTTCCCCCTTTTTCCTATAGAATCATAGAATCATTATGGTTGGAAAGGACCTCCAGGGTCATCAAGTCCAACCTTTGTCCTAACATTTCTCTAACAACTACACCATATCCTCAAACTCCACATCTAATCGTTCTTTAAACACTTCCAGGGATGGTGACTCCACCACCTCCCTGGGCAGCCTGTTCCAGTGCCTAACCACTCTCTCAGTGAAGAATTTCCTCCTAATATCTAATCTAAACCTCCCCTGACACAACTTGTACCCATTCCCCCTTGTCCTATCATTACTAATTTGAGAGAAGAGACCAACACCAGCCTCTCTACAACCTCCTTTTAGGTAGTTGTAGAGGGCAATAAGGTCTCCTCTCAGCCTCCTGGCCTATACCTTGTGTCTGCTCATCACACTATGACACTGTCATGGTTCTTCACTTTCCTCTGTGATTTGTACTCTGTGACTGATATGGTATGCTTTTTGACTACTACCTTAAATTTTGAACTTCTGGTCATAGATGTCAGGCCACTATCAATGTTAGCATTCAAAACTTCAGCCATTCGGAAAAAGTAGTAGATATTTTGAAAGGCTTCCCCAAATCAGCAGAAGCAGTATGTTATTGCAGCAAACTAGAATTTCTGGGCACATACAGAGAAATTTCTTTCAAAATGGGAAGGTCTGGGAAAATATTTTGAGGAATATTTTGAGAAATACTAAGAGAAAATACAAAAAATGTTCTGTATGGTTTTCTCCACTTCCCAAGGACACTGTAGCTTCAGTTTGCCTGCCAGCAATATGGTCAGTATTTAACAATAACCACCAACTTTTGTGAAAGCTTTTAGTTTGCTCCCATATACCTTTATGTCAATATATCTTCAACTCTGAATCCACTATAACAAGGTCTGACCATGACAATTTCCAGTATTCATTGTCAAGTTTCATTCACATCACTCATAAATACAAGGTTAACGGAGAACCTAACCAGACATGTTAGTTTGCTTTACTAGTGCCTCCTCAGTTCTCCTTTTCCAAGACATCTTCATGTGATAAACCTAAATTACAAAATACAATTGCTAAAAACACATTCCAACAACACTTGAAAATTATATGTTCTCCAGGAAGTACTTTACAAATATACAAGGATTATCACCAGTCAAGTATCCAAGAGAATAAAAGAGCAGATTATTCCAAACAGAAAAATATACAATTCAGAAAATCCTGTTCAATCAAACCCAAATACTGTCTTGGTGGTTTTCAAACTATCAGTTACAACAGGCAAACTGTAAAGTCCAAATTTTCAAAAGCTAATAACTTAGAAAACAACTGAATATGCAATCCTTTAAGTGTACTGCAAGTGTAACCATTACCTTACTGTTCCTTCTAGTTTAGCACTGCTAGCTTATACATGGAATACGGACATCGTTTAGACATCAACATATTTAACTGATATTTTTTAAAGCTGGTGGGAGATAGTTATCCCAGATCTTCTATTCTTGTGCAGTGGATATGAGGTGACTCAGAAACTAAAGCAAGAAAAGCAGGAACTCTAAAGTAAACTGGTGGGTCAATATCATTATGGTGAATTCTCAGAGTTCTAATAAGGTTTACTATTGGTATGCCTACACTCTTGTTATACCTATCCTATTTTTTTAATTGCCTGAAGTAATATATTAATGAACTGATATATTTCTATTGCATCAATTGTGAGGATGCGAATGACAGATTATAAGAAGTTACTTAAACTACAATAAATTAGGTTAAACACTGATGTCATAGAATCATAGAATAGTTTCAGCTGCAAGACACCTTCAAGATCACCAAGTCCAACCTTATTCTTAGCCATATCAAAAACCACTAAACCATGTCCCTGAGCACAACATCTGACCAGCTCTTAAGCACTTCCAGGGATGGTGACTCCACCACCTCCCCAGCCAGGCCATTCCAATGCCTGACAACCCTTTCTGTAAAGAAATGCTTCCTAATATCCATCCTGAACCTCCCCTGGTTCAACTTCAGGCCATTTCCTCTTGTTCTATTGTTTGTGACCATGGACAACAGACCAATTCCTGCCTCTCTACAACTTCCCTTCAGGTAGTTGTAGAGGGCAATAAGGTCTCCCCTCAGCCTCCTTTTCTCAAGGCTAAACAGCCCCAGATCCTTCAATCTTTCCTGATAAAACACATGCTCCAAACCCTTTATTAGCTTTGTAGCCCACCTCTGGACCCTCTCCAGCACCTCAAAGTCCTTCTTGTAGAGGGGGTCCCAAAACAAGACACAGTATTCAAGGCACAGCCTCACCAAAGCTGAGTACAGTGGAATGATCACCTCCCTGCTCCTGCTGACCACACTATTCCTGATCCAGTCCAAGATGTCATTGACCTTCTTGGCCACTTCGGCATACTGCTGGCTCATGTTCAGCTGGCTTTCAGTCAACACCCCTAGGTCCTTCTCTGCCTGGCAGTTCTCCAGCCACTCCTCCCCAAGCCTGTAGTGCTGCTGGGGGTTGTTGTGGCTGAAGTGCAGGACCCAGCATTTGGCATTATTAAAACTCATGGAATTGGCCTTGGCCCATATGCTGAAGCAGATCAACATTTCCACCTAGCTTGGTGTCATTTGCAAATTTGCTAAGGGTGCACTCTCTCCCCTCCACGAAATCATTAATGAAGATGTTAAACAGGAGTGACCCCAGTATTAAGCCCTGGGGGACACGACTCATCATTGTCCGCCAACTGGATTTAACTCCATTGACCACAACTCTTTGAACTCATCCATCGAACCAGTTTTTCACCCAGGAAAGCATATGCCCATCCAAGCCAAGAACAGTCAATTTCTCTAATAGAATGCTGTGGGAAACAGTGTCAAATGCCTTACTAAAGTCAAGATAGACAACATAATAGTAATCAAAAAACAGTAATTTGTGCAGAGGTCATTTATGCCTCAAAAACTCATCAGTTTCCTTTGATCATGACAACAAAGGACAAAGAAAAACTTTATATTAACTATTTAATATCTTTTACTTCACCTTTTGAATGTTTTTGACCAGCTCCCTGGAAGCTTGTTGCTTGGTCATTGTGCAAATGCAGTAAATTAAGAAGAAAATTCTGGACTACTTATAAGATTCAAAAAGGATTTCCTCCCACCTCCTTAGTGTGAAGGAACTCTTGCTCAAAGACTGACAACACTATCTGGAACAAAATTTCCGTACAAACTGTTTCATCTATCAGACTTACCTTCCTTCATTTTCTTGCTAGAATCTATTCTAGAAAACAATATGTTCATATTCTTCAAATTTCTTGGGTCTTTACATGATCATCTAGGATCCTATATGCCCCTCTGGACCTGCAGACCTCATCATTCTTTGCACCTGAATGAATGAAATGAAACCTGAATCTTAGCCAAAAAAAGAGGAAGGAAATTTAGAGATCAGAGTATGCCATTACTTTCCTGAAGGCGGAGATTTTCCCTAAAGGATTCCTACATGAATTCCACATATCCTGATTTAATCAGAACATGTCTTCTGTACAGTCACAGAACTTTATTTAAAGATTTTAAGTAATGCATAAGCCATCACTAGAATTAACAAGTTGTGCTGATTGACAACAGTCCTCACTAGTAAAAATACACACTTGTCTGAATTTATTTCACTTTACCTTCCAACTGAAAAATCTTGTCATACCTTTTAAAGCTAGACAGAGGACCCTTCCATCAGAAATGTTCTCTTCAGCTACACATACAACACAAGTGAATAACTGTTCAACTATCTCTCAGGTAAACAAAATGGATGGAGTTCTAGTCTGTCTCTTAATGTAGTCTTCTAGACTAGGAATTATTACTGTAGCTTTCTTCTGAATCTATTGAGGTGAAAATAGCTCAGTTCTGGCATTAGTGGATATTTTATCAGGACTGATGGTGACCCAACACATATATTAGTGCTTTGTTTACCTAAAGAGGTATGGACAAGGAGGCTAAGAACACCATTGCAGCAAAATTTACAGTACTTTTCTTTAGCTGTGTTCACCATTTGTAAACTACAAGACTGACTGATATGCAAACACAAATATTTTTGTCTTTAATTTATAAATTCTCTTCCACATTTAACTGAATGAACAGTGTTTTGTCACTTTAAAGACTTATTCTTTCCAAAAAACTTTGACTAACTTTATAAAGCATTCAACAATGTTTATAACTATTTAAGCAGTTACTATCTTTTAGATTCCTTTATGTTAAGGACTTTATAAACTATGTAAACTATGTGTGTCTCACCCTGTGAAATGAATAATTTAGTCATTCCTCACTAAGGCTTTGGCATGTTGTGGGGTAACCGGTGATGAAATTTATTGCTACTGTATTTCCATCCTGTGTCTCAAGATGAAGGTAAACAGTTTTTATTTAGTTCAAATATGGAAAAAAAACCCTTTCAGATTATTTCAGATTACTGAATGTTCTCCCTAGGCAGAGATCTGGTCAAACCAGTCCAAATGCAACTGGTGTTGCTGTACGTAGCAAAGGAGGCAGTTCTTATATACAAGGAATGGATTGTGGATAAAAATCTCAACTAAACCAAAAGGAAAAGAAATTGTAAGATTTTTCTAAATGTCAGTGCTTGGATGGAATTTCACACCTATGTGATCAGGTGTAGCCTATTTATCTGACAAGTTAGAAAGGGAATATTTAAAAAGTATGTTTGAATAAAGAATATTAATCTGTTCATATATAGTATAGTTGTAGATTATATATGTTTATGTATATCAAACAATTGTCATTTGATTTTTTTTCTCCCATCTGAAAACAATAATGTTTTACTGTCCTGATTTCATAATATAGGTATGTTGTGTAAATAGAAAGCTGCTCAATTTCTATTAAAGATTAAATGTACTCAATAAGCAGAGGAGTTGCAGGAATATAATTCAATTTAAGACCAGTAATTTGTGTAAATAAATGTCTAATATGAAAGAATCACCACAAGTGGAAATTAGGAATGTTCAATTTTTCATGATACTTATCAAAAGAACAAAAGAGTTCATGCTCATTAAAAAGTTCTAAAAATAACAAGGTTCAGTTTCTCCTATGGGTTCATATGAATTTTTTATTTTCCATTTTAAAATTAGGATTGTGCCATATGCATGCTTTTTTCTGCATACATGAATTGAATTTAAACTTTTCTGTTAAATTATTAACCATGGGTTTAGTATGCTCTAAGGTGAGTAAATTAAGAAATCTTGGATTGTAGGAGCTGTAGAAAGTGCCTGTATCAAGGGAACTGGTGATAAAATTTCCTGAAATTATCTTGGAATAGGTACTTCAGACTTCTTTGCAATAAGAAGAAATGTGATGCCTGATTTTAGCTCTAGTTTTTGGGGTGTTTTGATTAGTTCACTGATTGACTGATTAATGTTGGTAGATTATAGCATGCGATACATGTATCATTTAATTATCTATGTATCAGGTTGTCCTTAAAATGTGGAAATATTTTTACCCAAATGCTAAAGGAGCAGAGACAATGCTTACTTTTAATAAGCATGGTCACTTTTGATCTTTAACAACTGATCATGTCAAGTATATACAAACCTGTTCTAGATTTGTATTTCAACAAATAACATTAGAGGTAAGCATGTGGTGAATGACTAACTTTCCAACAAAGTGAAAACACAGCAGAGTCAGGGAATAAATTCTTTTTGAGAGCAATAAAGTCCAGCTAAGGGCTGGTGTTCAGGATTGTGATTTTTTTTTTTTTACACAATTGCTTATCATGGATTTAAATATTATGGAAGAAGTAAATTCTGAGGTCTTTCACGACTGCCATGACAAAGATTCTTCCTGTGCAATTTACCACCAAACAGCTCCAGACTACACTTTTTTTCAGTGTATCATTTGCACCATTTGAACACTGCTGTGGCAGGCATTCAAGTTTCAGATTGACAAGACAACATCCTGTTGACTGGAGTTCTAATCAGTTTTGTCTGCTGAGACATAAACGCTTCTGGTAAAACTGTGATCTGTACTGTGCAAGTAACCTTCATGTTCAATACAGTCAGCTTACAGAAATAAATATTTGTGATTATAGAGATTGTTACTTTATATAAAATTATCCTTTTTCATAGACCTCTATGTAAGAAGACATTTCAAAGAAAATGTCTTATGAATTTCAGCATTAGCTCTATTTTTTTATCTATGGACATAACTGAGCTTGATTAAGCTTAGATGTGATTAGACTTAGATGTGGCAAGATATTTTGCTTATCTCTAGGCTGAATATCAGTTCCCCATGGTAAGATTCTGATAGAGTTTTAGATAAATGAAATTTGATATCTACATTTGAACTTTAGGCTGCTCTTAACAATTAATGGAGAAAAATAAGTGCTTCTTAAGGGCAGTTTGGCTGTCCTGTTTTAGCCTTTTTAGTGATGCCTATTTTCTTCCACTGACCACAGAGAGGACATAGGGTGACTGCATCAGGACTGGACATCATACCTATAAATTACAAAGTTACAGCAAAAGTATCCATCCTCAGCGATGAAGGTGTCTTGAATGTGTCTTGAGCCTACTGGCAGCCTTTTTTTGTTCTTGAGCCACAGAATGTTGTTAACTTGACTCCAGTTCCTGGGTAAGTTGAATGAAGTGCTTTTCTTTCTGTTCATTTGATCATCTTCCCACAGCAATGCTTGTGCAGGATTATGAAAAGTTCTGTGTAAAACATCTGTTATGTACCTCCCGTACAAGAGGCTGCATGATATTCTCAGTGTGTGTATCTTTTTCCCATCAAACCTGGATGATTATGTATGTCTTCACTTTCTGAAGTTCAGGTGAAGTCAGTATCTGTATTGCAGTCTGTATCAATCAAAATGTAGGAAATGTCAATCATTCTCAACTGTAAATATAAGGTAGGATAGTTGTTATCCCTTTACGGTGGATTTCTTACTCTTTGCTCAGAAGATTTTTAATTTGTGACACGTGTTGCATCCACTGCTCACACAACTTGAACCTAGCACCAGAAGCAAGGAATATGTTTTTTGAAAAGCAGGCATTTGAAGCCTGACTAGTCATTCAATTAAGCCAAGACTTTAGGCCCTCTACAGTGAACCACTGGAAACATTTTTGACTGAGGATACCTGACATAATGACATGAGTTAGTAGGGCTATTAACAAAGTCAAAATATCTAGGAATAATGAAAATACTAAGGAATATTATTTCAGCCACTCTATTTTAAAAGAAATTTTGTCTAATCTTTTTACTTCACCTAATAAAGTGTTTAATACTTACAGTACTTATTGAAATAATTACCTTTATTTGTCTACCATGAAGTTCAGAGGAATGATAACATCAATAATAACATTATTTGGAGAAAATAAAATAGGCAGACTAATTATAGAACTCTCTTTAATAAAAACCCAACTCCATTGCCTTTAGCATTGACATAATATAGTATGTTATAACGATTATAGTTTTTAGGGGGAAATAACCAGCATGTTTGTCTCACCATCTTTATTATTTAAATTATCATACATTATATAATTACCTTCAATGTAACCATCTTATCTCATGGAAGATCTGCGGGAAGGGAAAATAACTTAAATCTAATGACTTTTCTGGCACAATCAGTCCTTCCTTCTGTATCCTTTTATGTGAATGAGAATACTGATACTAATTTGAAAAGAGGAGACTGGAAATGCATAAGAAACATTGCCCTAAATCAGGTAGATATTCTAGAGTAAATACCTTTCCAGTCATCTGATATCCAGACCCTATTCCCAGAAACATATCTAGATCTGTGCTAAATGTCTCATCTTGCCAATCTCAGGCTTTTTCGGAGGACCATATTTTTTTTCTTTTGCTTTCTTCGGGTGCTTCTTCAAGATTATTCCCTCTTCCCACAGCTTTGAGCTTCTCTGTCCCAGCTCTCTTTGTAGGTGTAATTTCACAGGAAAATATTATCATGTCACAAGACTGTCTTTGCCTCCAGCTCAACTACTAACTGAAACTTATTATGCTAGCAAATTTCACTACAAAGTCACTTGCACTGTGAACCCAATAACAGGACCAGAGAGCAGAGGGAAGGGGGAATCTTTGTGAGAAGGAGAGAAGCTAGCATGGGAGTGGGAGAAGAATCTCAAGAGCTGGAAGCCCTCCAAGTCTCATACCTCTGGAATGGTTCTTGCTTATTTGATAGCCTGCCATGGGCTCCTGCAAATAAGTTAAACCATGGCATACACAGCTGAGACTAAAGGATGGGTGACAGTTGCTCCTTCTGACAGCCAGCCAATTTCATAGCAGATGGGACCATTGGCATTTGTATGCTATGGTCTTTTGTGTGACACCTCAGTGTCCTAGGTTTTAGATTTGGAAGAGTTCACAATTTTGACTTAAAAAAAAGAATTTACCACAGTCATATCAAAGTTACTCTAGGAGAGACAGTGGCTCTGCCAGGCAACCAGAAGAATGATCATTCTGTCCATTTCCTCTGCAGTACCTGAGAGAAGAAACAGCATGTGGGGAGTACTGCCAGAAGCAGAGGAGGAAACCAGTATCTATTCTAGCAGTTTTTCCCATTTCTTATGAAATAGAGCCTGACAATTTTCCAGGCACCTGCCAGTTTTCCATTTGCAAGATCTTCCCACAGCAACCCAACTATTCGCCTATTTATTCCCCTTCAAACTGAAAAGAGTTGCAGAAGTTATACCTTTTCTTGAGTTTTCTTGAGAGGATATGCTGTTTTATAATCTATATTTATAATTTTGTGTAATTGAACTGAAAATACGCAAATTATTTTATTAGCTAATGTCAAATATGGAACTACAGAAAGCTCAGAAAACAATTTGTCTTCTCGTTGCCACAGATTTGTCAAGACTGTAATTTATTACAGTCTGGGGCTATATAGGTGTAAGGAAGAGTATTGTAGTGAAGTCTCAGTCATTCTCCAACACAGAGAAATGAATATGTATCTACTTCAGAAAAATACAGATGATTGAAAACAAGTGATGGATTGATTAAGAGGCATATGTTTCTGATGAAATTTGAAATATAATGTCACAAGTAAGTTATACTATAATCAGTGACTAATTGAAGCCCCTTGAGCACATAAATACGTGCGTCATGTGTGAACCAGAAGAGACCTAGATTCCTTTGGCTTCAAACCTTGAAATTGAGTTGGCATCAAACTGTGTCATGGCGGGGTGATTAGCCACACTGTGAGTAAGCTTGCAGCAATGTTTCTGTTTGAAGATAGATTCTCAAATGCATGCAAAAGCCACATGCAGTGATGTCACCTTGAACACTGACAGGGTGCATTTTTCTTGGGTCTTTCACATTTGAAGTCTAGGGTTGGAAGTCCCACATTCTGGATGCACCCAAGGAACGGAAGATTGTTTAAGTGAAAACAGCAGGGGAGGATGAAAGAGGGTTAGAGAGCAGATTAGTCCACATGTCAGTAGAAGGGAGCTGGTGCAGTTTGAACAAGAAACGTTTAAGAGCCCTTTCCAGCAGGACGCACCCCATTCCACAGGTTTACAAAAGGACACCTGATAACCCATTTCTACAATAGTTAGGAAAAGATCCCATGGCAGGATATAAAACATTAAATATGACAGTCTTTATGGCAGTCTTTTTCACTTTGAGACCCTAGTTTGTGCTGAAGGATGAAGAGAGCTATTGCCTGCTTGGTGGAGCAATCAGTAGTCTGCAAGCTTTCAAGCTGTATATAAAGGACCAAGATGAACTTGCAGGTTTGATTTTCAATACAACAGTGATTTAAACAGCTGCTTCAAAATCTGTTTGAAAATTGCAACTATTGTGTTTAGGATGTTGTAATCGGCTTCCTTTATTCAAAACTTTTTATAAGTACTGCCTGACAGCAATAGGACTCTGTGGCAGACCCTCAAAGGAGAGGTGATTGCTGTGTTTTGTGGCATAAGAACCACAGGAATGCAAAAAATGACAATTGGGTGTCTTTCATGTTTGCGCTGTTATGGATTCTGTGAAGTTAATGTTATTATTCTGAGTGTCTAAGATTAGTCAAAGCTTCCTTTAGATAGCACTTTAATGTAATGGATTGTTTCCCATGTCTGTTTAATTTTAGCAAATTGCTCAGTTGTCTCAATATTGTAAGTTTAAGGAAATCCAGCTGTCAATTCCTATTAAACTGGCCTGAGTTTTATATTGTTAATTCAGTTGTCTTTCACACTCTAGCTGCTAAACCTAAAGAACTCTTTACAAAGGCAGATTTATGATGGATGCCATCTGGTCTGATAGAAGGAAACAGATATTGATTTTTAATATTTTCTCCAAACTTGTTTACTCTAGGATAATACAGCAGCTGTGTGGCGGCTTGTCTCAGAGTGGAAAGGATTATTACCAGTGCCTTTTGATGAGATAAATTACCTAGAATGACTTGAATGGCTAAAGGGTATACTTTGATGTTATGTCGCTTCATTTACCCTTATGACTAAATGATTATTGATTTTATATTTTTAAGCTCTTGAAACGTGAAAATAAGTTGGTAGAGAAGCCTAGCTGTGTTAGTTTTATTAATTTATTTCTGCAGGGCATAATTCACTTTGGACCAGGTTGTGAAGGTTTTGGGTTCATGACCGACTCCAGATACAGTTGCAAAGAAATGGCTTATTTATATAGTCATTGCAAGTAGTTCCAAAATCAATACAGTCAGGGATTGGATGATTAAACTTAGTCCCTTTGTGGGATTCATTCCTGTAGCTGCCTCTGAAATGATCTTGACTGAAGCAGATTCATGTGATCCAGTCTACAAATAGCAAGTTTGTTCAAGTTGAAATATTATTTTTTGCTCATCATTTTTTTATCTACTGTGTTCACTCAGTGACATTTTAACAACCAGAAAAGACCGGTTGATTGACTACTTCAATGAAATCACTAATCTGCATTCAAAGAGTTGCCTCCAAAGACTACTTAGATTTTCCATGGATAGATTTAACTACTGCTTTGATCAGTTAGTCCCAGTATGCAGTGGATTTAGGTCTCTGTACTTATGTAGGCAGCAGGAATCCAAGGTGTACACTAAACCTTTAAATAGTCTTCACAGTTCAAAACAGCTATTTGCCTTTTGTGTACAACAGACACCTACATATTTCTGTGAAGTATTGCCTTTTCTATCATCATTTAACATGTTGGTGCTATTTAACGTTTGTCTGAAATGTGACTCTGTTGTCAGTCTATTGAAGTATTTGTAGACACTGGAACAAGTGCAGAAATGTGCTAGAAAAAAAAAAAAATTCTCTCTCTTCATTTTCCCACAATGACTATTTATACATGCAGTTTGCTTGGTGCATTTTTTTTTACCTTAAACAGCAATAATTTTAAGCTTAATTTCTTCTGGAAAGGTTCAGCAACCAAATGCTGCATTATCTTATTTAGTCTCAAAAACTGTGATACAAAATCCTGACATTTAATTTATATACTTTGTGAGCAAATTATAAATAATATTGTTAATAGTATTTCAGCTGTCTAAAGGAAAGTGAAGACAATAAGGTATGACAAAGGCTGTGGCTCTAAGCTTATTACTTGGAAGAGTTAGCAGTGTATGAACCTGCACAGGACTGTCTAAACTAAAGAATAACATTTTAGGATTTAATAGTACATATCTATCCGTCTTCTGTAAAGGCTATTAACCATATGCTTGTCTTTTGTTCAGATGTATCTAAATGTGTAGTTGTGTGGGTTTTTTTAAAATATGCTTCTCCTAAAACTGTTCCTAAAACATAGAGATCTTTTTGAATGTTAACTTAATGTAGATAATATTATTTACTTTATATAGATGTGTGTGTGTGTGTGTGTGTGTGTATCATCACTCAAGAATCTTATGCCCCCAAAGGATCTTTTATTGTTTTAAACCTTGACAGAATATTTTACAGAGTTTAAAAAAAGGTGTAAAACACTTTTCCTTACTTTAGCCACACGATATGTATAATTAATGTGTAGTAAATTATATGGCCCAGTTTAAGGCTTGTTTAAATGCATAGAATTTGAAGTCTAATGCAGGAATAAAATAACTTTTGGATCAGTGTAATGTAATATGTTGATCCATTTTACAGGGTGGTGGTGATTATTTAATTAATCACCTTTTGACAATTATTCACACTGGTCCAAATCAAGGTCTCCATTAAAACCAAAGAATAGGTTCATTACAAATGACCCATAAAAGTGTCAAGTGCTGGCAGTGAAGACAAGTAATTTCCTTTCCCTTTAAAACCATTAGATCGAATGATGGGGGTGGGGAAGGTGATGAAGTGCGTAATAGTGTGATTACAAAGAAAAGCTTAAACAGTAAATTTGACAGCCGTGTTAGAGTGGATAGAAGATAAGGGTTATAAACTGTTGGTTCTGTACCTCCAAAATCTTTTGATTTTATAAGAAGACAGAAATGAGTGGATTATATTTTTGAGAAACTTTTTTTTATCCTCTTTGGTGTTTACTTATAAATTGAGATTTGAAAATTGTCTGACTCAAAGCCATGGAGATATAAAATATATACTGTCTTGCCTTCTGAATGTTGCCTAAAATAGCAGTTAATTGAGACAAAATTGTTTTACAGCTCTGCAACTATTTTCAAGGCCTGCTTATCTTATTGGTAAGAACAGCATCAGGACCTTTATGTCAGTGTAATTATATTTGGCACTTCCTTTTACATCTGGAAAGTACCAAGAAATACCAATTGATTTTGTGTAGAGATAAAACTGCACTCATCTTTGATTAAGACTAAATGCTGTACCTTTTGCTGTAAGTAATTGTGTTCTTGCTATGCCGAAACATATGAAAATGTTTTCATTGTCAACTTCTGATAAAACCTTGTATATCTGTCTAATGACCATTACAGTTTCTCTACAAATGGATTGATTTTTATACCTGCCAAATCAAATTTTATTCTTTCTATTCAATATTAAATCCTGCCAAATATGCACAGACTGAAATTATACAGGAATATAGCTTCAGAAAATATAAAGAGAATATTAGAGCATCACTTTCAGAGGGGCTGAACTGAAGAAAATATTATTCACAAACCACGTTCTCATTTTGGACACACATTTAATAGTGTGTGTAGACTTGGTTGTCACTTGTTTGGTTGTGCTACATAAGACTGTAGAGTAAATCCTTACTAAAGAATTCCATGTAGTGACCCATACCTCTTATGTAGGCACACTGGCTTCAATTTGTGAGAGCTAACAGGTGTTGGTTATTAGCTCAGCTATCATCACAAAAAAGACATTAAAATAGTACTTTCACTTGAAGGTTCTGAATATTCTTGATAGCACAGATTCCACTTACTACAGAAGATGAATATATATATATTTACTATTTTTTCAAAAGCGCAGCAAATATTGACCTGTCCAAGAGATGTATTTGTTAAATCTACTTGTCATTCTTTCTTTGATCTTCATTTGTTTTAAAATCTTGCACCTAAGGTTGGACTGGTTGTTGTAAAAGATCCCAAAAGTTCAAGTGCTGCTTCTAAAAACTAATGGCTATTGACTTTCATTAGGATTTCTGTGATGTTATCTAACCCTGTAAAGACATTTGCGGTATGCAGTTTACATTGTATCTAGTGATTGTATAATCATTATTGATTTTCCTTGTGTGTAGTACCTATGTCAAACAACCTAATATATTTAAATGGTGATTATTTCAGCAATATATCTATTATTAGATAAGATCAAAGGCGTTTAAATGTGTAGCAGATAGTGTGATAAGTTGATATAATGTGTATTTGTGCCAGTACCTATGCCCTTTTGTGCATAAAACTACAATTCATAGTCTTTAATGATTAACTCTCTGAAGCATGTTGTGATTTCAATCCTGTAGTGAAATAAAGTATGACAGATGGATTAAAGGAAGCCCACTTTTTAAGCAAAAGGCCTAGGAGTTATGTAAATGTAATACAATTAGAAGAATTGCTTTTCAAAGACCATGGGAAATCACTCTGCATATTCCATTCACTTCTTGTTTTCCTACCAGTACTTCTGAAGAAAACTAGAAATATATTTAGAAAGCTGCATGATTTCCCAAAGGATATAATTGCTGTTAATCCCATGAGTATGGATTAACAGAATAACTCAGCCCATAACAGCAAGTGATTTCTCAGGCTAATCTCATGAGCAGAATGGTTATTGTATTTTATTAGTGATCAAACATACTCTACTTAGACTGTAGTAGAAAAGCAGCAAATCTAATACATTCATTTAATATCAAAGAATGCTATTCTTTACTTGTGGAGTTCCTCTGCTTTTACTAATATCATTTAATTAAAATATGTTTCTGGTCAATAAATAAAAGCTGCACTATATATTTAATGCAATTAAAAATAATAATAATTTTAAAAACAAATTAAATACACCTGTAGTGTTGAGGTGAAAATACAAACATAGGATTTTCTTTCTGTCTTGTTACTGTTATGATTTTATCACTTTCTGTGTTCCACCAAAAGCAGATGCTGCATTTGAAAATATAGTATCTGTGCATACAAAATGTACACTTGAATGTACAAATGTACTTTCCTGGGAAAACTGACAGCTTTATTATTTTTTTAACTAGTTCTGAAAGATGATGGTATAAAAAGCTTTCATTTATTTTCAGTGGTTCCATTTTCAGTTTTGAAATGGTTCCTGTGCAAACACTAAACCTTAAATTTGAGTTATTACTCATAACTCACTGTATGTTGTACATGTACCAGTTCTGTACATGCTACATTGAGATCCTCTCTGCTACTCTCCATTTGTATGGAGATGTTTTGGTGACTCTTCCGTTGTTACTCATAGCCTCAAAATTAATCTTTGATTTCACTTTATGTCTTCTGCATCCATCTGTAAGAATGGAAACCATTACAATCCCCAACTATACCTTCCACTGGGAAGTTACCAACATTGATAGTCAAATGATGGAGTAAATCATGTGGATGTTTCCCGATTAATCTCAAGGAAAATCAGACATATTATCTAAACAGTGAATATGATCCTGTGCCATAACCTGTCTGAATATGCTTGAAGCAGCTGAGGAATATTTCAGAAACCGGTCTTCCAATAACTCAGCACTGAATGTGATTGTTCTGATGTCCAAGTACTGAAGGGATAACTCCAGCACAGAGTAGTGATGAGCAGTCAGAGCATTTATCTGTTCTTTGATACATCTAGATTAAGAACAAGATGCTAATTTTCAGTGGTCTGTGATATTTTTGTCAGTCCACAAGGATGAAGATGCCTACCTAATAATGCTGCCTTCTGGTTCCAGCCCAGGAGGGTACTGTAGTGCAAGGTACTCACAGAGTGTCCTTTTGCTGTAGTTTGCCACTGTGGTCCATTCTCGAATCCCCTGATGAACCAAGCTGAACCTCATCCAGTGTACATGTGAGAGTCTTGATGATGGGTTCTCATCTCAGATAAGAAAGCACTGTTTTCAGATGAGAAAGCTTCTTTGACCAATGGTGAAGCTCCTTGGCTGATCCTCTGTTGTGGAAAATTTGTCTTTTTCATTGGAAAATTTCCATATGTGATTGAATGGTGGAGCTACATGATAACTCATTTATTTTAATAATTTTCTCTAGGTCTTGATTGTGTAAGTCTCATCAAAACAATGTCAGGAATCTGAATAATTCTGTTGATGCTGCTATAATAGCAAGTGCAGCTATAAAGCTACTTCCTATATAGGAATGCTAAGGATAAATTTTAGGTTGCAAAGATGATTTCTTCATGTTCCAGATGAACTAAAGATGTCTTATTCAGTACAAAGAGTTACAGTCCCACAATAAGTACTCACCTGACATTATCAATTGACATAGTTGTGCCTGTGCAAACTATCCAGATAGGCTGAAGTGCAGGACTAGGACCTATGTAATTATCTCTGTTGTACATACAAATGCACCAGCTGAACCTTATTCAGTCCTGTAATGTGTCAAGAAGGTAAACAGAAGTAGGAAATGGTGGCTTGAAAACGAGGAGACTCCTAAATAAACCTGGGTTCACAGAGAATGTCCCACTGGCACTTTTATCCACGTACGCATGATTCCATTCCATCTTAATAATGTTCAGAGCTATGAGACAGCCTCAAGCAGGAATAGGTGGAAAATCACAAATTATTAGTTCTGAGGCATTTATTTCTCTGCAGAAAGTGCAATAATGATATTTTAGTTTTCATTTAGAAGCTTAACTGTATAGGAGTTGCCTCTTTATCCTCTGATATATTATGCTTTGAGTAGCAATGCAGTTATTCATGCAAGATTGTGTGTTCAGCCTATTGCAATCATTAGAGAAAAATTAAGAAAAAAAAAAAAAGGTATACGATAGTCATGTGTGGAATCTACAATTCCTTCTACTAGAGGCAGAGTGTGGGAGAAGATGGAGTAAGCAGCCAGGAGCAATGCTATCAGCAAGCTTGAAGGGGGTACCCTAGCTGTCAAATTATTCTTCTACATTTCTGAGTGTGATCATTTAACTAAAATACACATTTGTTTATTTTAATGTGGTCTTTTCCATGTGCAGGAAACAAAGCACCCAAACAGGAACAAACTTGCTCTTTATGCAAATGCATATTTTAATAATGTTTGTAATGCGTTTTTTTCAGTTGATACAGTTCTTTCTCAAACTTCAGGCATATAAACAACCTAAATGAGTCTGTATTTACTGCCTGAAGCTTTAAAAATGTCTGTTAAACAAGTTCAAGTAAACCCCCCCAAACCTTAAATCTTTTTATGCCAAATGCTAAATCTCATGGCAGAAGGATCCAAAGGCCAAAAGGGTGCCGTGGGGCAAATTGCAGACAGCCTCTAATTCCATGTGTCCTTGAATTTTATTGCACAATTTCTGTCTCTTTCCAAAAGGGTGCAAAGAGGAAGCTGGGAGGAGCATATTGAGAGTATGACTATTATTAAGTCTCTGCATCACGTAGAGCCGCTATGCTGATCTGTAAGGTCTGTAGTGGTTGGTTACAGTGGCATAACTGCTGCACACCATAGCTTTGGGCTGTAGGGAAACAATTTCCCCCTCCACCCTCCCCTTCAACTTCACATTGTTTTTCTCCATTCAGTCAGACTTCAAGCAGGATGCAAGAGACCTGGCAAGAAATTCCACTCATCCATTACCACAGTGTTTAAGGACTTGTGCCTGGGAGTGATTCAGCCTCCAAGGTGTATTTAGGACCAGGACAACTTTATGGTAGGTTTCTTTAGGGCAGGATGACCACGTATGCACCTTTGGCAATTTTTGTTCTACCTTTTGAGGGATGGCAGGCAGTTTTCCCTCCTTCTCTTAGGAACATTGCCTGTTCCCAGCTGTGAGACAAAGCCTATGAGACAGACACCATGACACTTGCACTAGGCTATGTTCTGCCTTGGAAAAAGCTCGCCTCCAGATAGATGATCCAATACTGAGATATGTACTTCCTCCTGTCTTCTACTGTTAATTGTAATCTAGCAAAGGACTTAGTCTATATCCCAAACTTTTCTTTTTATTTAACAGACCATCCAGGCTTGCATGCATCCTTGTCTTTCCCAGGCTCACCTGCTTTACATAGGTGCTGAGTGCATCTGTAAATTTTGGTAAGGAATTAAAAACTACATCCCCAAGAAAAAAATAAGAAAAATCTCCCCTGTTATTGTTTTCTTCTGTTTGACTCTGGGACAAAATGAAGCTTTTCAAAACATTCTGTCTCAACCTGTAGGGCTTTAAAGAGAGATAAAGTAGGACAGGCTGTCAGTTTCACTTTTGAAAACCAAAAGGCTGAAAGGCATTTGCAGCAGATTTCTCCCATGCGAGACCCATATGAAGGCTCCTGCATGACAGGACATGGAGTAGGGACAGGGTTCTCCCGTGTTGCAAAGGATCATCCTCAGAGATGCTATTCCAGAGACATGTCATTGCCCTGTTTAGACTTCATCAAAGCATGGGGAGTGAAGTACCCAGTCAGCTGTAGATCCAGGCTGCTGGGACTGTATTGTACCTAAATCAAATCCATTTACTGTAAGCCTTTCTAGAGGAGTTGCAGCTACTTTATTTAAAAAAAAAAAAGTCTGTCTTTTCATGGGCTAAACATGGAATAGAAGATATTCTACTGAAATTTAAAAAAAAAACCCCACCACACAGTATTTCAGGTTATAGTCATTACTTATACAAAATGAATGATCAAAACTAAGTAACAAACTCACATCTCTCTTTTGAGATTTCTATACACAAAGAAATTGGGTTATCTACAAACACATTATGGTTTTGAAATGTGTTACTGCATTCTAAATACTT
Organism: Todiramphus chloris collaris; assembly: GCA_025345505.1. Taxonomy (NCBI): domain Eukaryota; kingdom Metazoa; phylum Chordata; class Aves; order Coraciiformes; family Alcedinidae; genus Todiramphus; species Todiramphus chloris. The sequence continues at coordinate 2,354,314 of JANVCC010000319.1, forward strand.
GAATTAAAACAATTTGGTTTGAATTGTACTATTATAGGAGACTCAAAATCCTTTTATCAAAGGTTCTTTTTTTTTTTTCCTTTCTTTCTTTCTTTCTTTTTTTTGGTATTATTAAAGGATTTCAAGCTTTGTTATTCGAATGAGATAAACACTATGGTAACTAGGAAAGCCAGCTTGTTTTAGAAGTCTGCAGTTTTGAGTGCTTTCCAAAGAGACAAGGTAGTATCTGTATCCTAATATTCTCTCAACGCATTAAATATAAAAGAAGGGCACTATTTCAGTAAGATCTCTTAAAAGCTATTAGGCATGAAAATCCTGACACAGTGGAGATATTGTTTAGGTACACCTCCAGGATCAAGGTCAGTACTTATGCCAAATTGTAGGAGGGTCTTGTTTCTGCAGAACAGAACACAACATTTTTTAAAACAAGTTCTAAATACTAATGAAAAATATTTCACTCTCAGGTTTGTGGGAATTCTACCTGTGTATGTCTTATTTTGGTGGACAGGTGGCTTAAATGGCCATGTGAGAAGAATACCATATGTCTTTGCTATTCAAGTGAAACATGAAGTCAGTATTAAAAATGTCTTGATTGAAGCTTACTGAGTAAAGATGGCAAAATTTCCAAAACCTTGAAGTCTCAGTTTACAAGTCCAGATACTAGTGTGAAGTCTTCTGAACTGTACAAATGTTTCAGATGTGAAAAATGTGGATGGACATCTTGAGAGAATTGCCTGTTTCATTTCAGAATCTGTGTCCCTCAGACCTTTCTTATTTCCTTTTTTCAATCAGAGACATGTGCATAAGGACATATGGCATTGTGCACTTGCTAATGGTCACAGATCCTTCAGAAGGTGTGTCATAACCATGGCAAAAAAGTTCAAAATATGTAAGAAGTTACAGTTTCCAATATGCCTGACATCCCCATTGGATTATATTTCTTCAATTAGCATATATCTTAGACATATTACTTAAACATGCATTAATATTTTTACTGTTTTGTAGTTAAACATCACTGAAATTTAATTTTTATTATTTTACTAATTAGGCACAGTCTGCAATGAAGACATCATGTTGTTAGCATTGGAAACTCATCAGTACCGGATACCAAGGCCAAGATCTTTAAATGTATAGGATTCATATTTTTTTTAAGAAGACAATAAATTAAATTATTATTATTAATAATAATAATAAACCAAAACCAAACAAACAAACAAAAAACACAAAACAAAAGCCACAGTACTTTTATTTATAAAAGCTATCCACTTAAGATCATAGATAAGCTTCTAGTGAGTTGGTCATATGGACAAATTCTATAGAACAGTGCAGAATTTTATATACCTTCTTCTGAAATATCTCTACCACTTGCAGAGACAGATTGCTGAACTAAATGACTACCTGGGTTCATTTTTAAAGTAGTAGAATTTGACACATTTACACAAATGCAAGTAATGAGAGTTCACATTTAGAATGACCAGTTCAAACCTTCTTTACTTCTATCAACAACTTGGGCAATTTTTTACAAGCCATATTACATTTTCATTAAATGAGTGGGGAAATAATTTGTTTAAGGAAATGCTCCTCTTTTGCTAAATTATTTTTCCTGATTTTTAAACATTAGGGGATTTATTATGTAAGTCTGTAAGAGGAGCGTGTGACTGTTCAGTTAAATCTATTGAATGTATAAAGTACCTTAGATCATCAGAAAAATTTTATATAAAGTAAATTATGTCTTAGCAGGTTTGCTGCTTTTTCTCTTGTTTTGGTGATTTTCTTGCTATTTACTTTTTTTTTTTTCGGACAAAAAGATTTACTCAATGCCTTTGAATGTAATGCTCAAATAAGGTGTTTTTACTGAAAGGCTGTGTATAGACTTACGCTCATAGAATTTTTTATGAAATAGTAACTTCACATTATATTACATATACTGCACATTGTTCTGAAGAAATGACAGATTCTGAGTCTTGATCTTGTGTTGGGTCTGCCAGAGCCTCTATTTCTTGAACAAACTGCTGCCTTGGTGGTCATGGTGAACAGACAAGTGAAGAAATAAAGGAATTAGATTCATGGCTGGCAGGATACTTATTTAAATAAACCCTTTCTTTTTGCTACACTTGACTGTTTTGGGGTTTTGTGCTTGTTTTTTTTTTTTTTGACAACTGTTCTGAAAGGCTTGGCTGAAAAAAGATCATTTTGATAAGTTTGTAAAAAGTCTGTAAATTAATTTTCCAAGTGCCATTAGATGATCCAGACTTTCATCTAGTAAAATAAAGCCTATTAATAAACCACATTTCATACTGTGTGTGCCCACCTAACAAAAACATTGCTGCATTCATTTTCTCCTTTTACTGATAGCCAGTTTTGCAGCAAGATAGCAGTATGCAGATGGTAAACTTTAAACAAGATGACAGCAAATTCTCTGACTCTAGAGGCAGTAACTACTACCTCTAGTAAGTTACTCAGTGTTTCTTTACCACAGATTCTTTTCCATAAACTAAAATAATATTTGTTATGGACCGAACTCTTTCATCCATAAGCAGCAAAAAGGCTTCTACAGAAGTAGCAAATATAACTAGTCAGAGTTTGCAAGTAGGTCAATGGGTCTGCAAGCATATGAAATTATTTACTCCATGTCACAGAGTCTACTATTCTTTTCTATGAGTCTTTGATCAACATGTGTTTTGACATTTTAGTGACTTATTTTATAAATAGCATTTAGGATGAAAAGTTTCCAAACATTTCACATATATAAGATGCTTTTTAATTTTTTTCTACTCTTCTAAGTTAAGAGAGCTCAGGATGTTAAGTACAAATCTAAAAGATGTGAAAAAGACGATTAATGAATGTCATTGACACCATTAATTTAAGACATCTTCCCAGCCTGGCAAAAATACAGCTATGTAAATGTGTCTAAACACTGCCTATTTTGGATTATTGCCATCATCCTGCGTGGTCATCAGCTGCTGCTCCAGAAGTATGTGGATCTTCCATGGTTCTCCCATCATATCTGTCATCTCTGTGTAGGGTTTCCATATATTCTCTGGACTTTGTGTTTAGGCATCTAAGTCTCTTCCAGGAACCGTAGCACAAAGACACAAAGAATATTCCAGAACAGCATTAAGATGTCTTTTGTCCACTTGCAATCTCCAGCTCTGGTCTCAGAACCATTTCCAGCATTTGAGGTGATTTTCCTTACAGACAAGGTGTTTCTTTGTTATGCTACCTTGATTCATTCTAGAAGCAGGATTCCCCATCACCTCCCTCAGCAATTTTATTTTTGATCCCTCCATGTCATTTTTTCCCTACATATCCAAAATCGTATTCTTATGAGTCTTTCAGGAGATGGAAATGTTAGCTTCCTTCTTCTGTACTTTGTCACTAGACATAAATGAAAAAAACTGATGGGAGTCTTTGCACCTGAAGGATTATTTAAATTAAAGCACAGTCCCATTGTACCCTTACCTGATCACCAATTACACATTTTGAATATGAGGGGGAAAAAAATCCTGAAAAGTGGAAATGGTACAATTGACAAGAATTAACACAAGAAGGCAAAACTTCTATGTTTGGAAGAAAATGACATTATATAGGTATAGAGTGCTATGATGATAAAACATTTTCTGCTGGAAAATTTATTACCTGTATACTATGCAGCATCTGATAAACCTAGTCTTTCTAAAACCATCAATTCCAGAATATATGCAGTCTTTTAAAACAACTAACCAAAGATCTCTTTATATTATTAAGGATGGTTTTTAGTAACTCTAGAAATTTGGGAAAGTCCCACAAAATAGAATAAAGCTATTATTCTGTCCATGTTTTAGAAAAATAAACAGGAAGATCATAGCAATTACAGGCCTTCTAACCTGACGCTGCCCACAGATTAATCAAGTACCCAGCATGACATGGAATTAAACAAGAATTAAGAAGAGTAATATTACTGATCCTACTAAACATGGACATACAGAAATTTGCTTTTTTATATTTTTACATAATATGTTTTTTACAAAAATTAAAAAAAATAATTTAAAAAAAAATTAGAGCAGTACAGAGAGAGGTTTTATTGTAGTTCACCAGTTATCATATATTCTAATAAGGAAATCAAACTAATACTGAAGCCTGGGTAATATTCATTAAATTAATGAAAAATCTTTCTATCTATTCAGTAAAAATATGAAACAAAGTCTTATTAATCAGTTCTTGTCCTTCTTACTTATTCTTTCTATCAATAATCTGAAAATAATTATTATTGATAAAATCAGTGATTGATAAAGGATAGGGAAAGTGTAATCTATAAAGAAGATGAGTCTCTGATTAATAGGCATGTAGATAAACATGAAATATTGAGGGGAGGAATAATTTTTTGTGAAGGGTGGTCATTCCTCAGAAACCTATAGAACTCTTGAAGGAGAGAAAGCCTATGTGGAAAAAGATTTACTTGACCTAGTCTTCTCAAATATCCAAAAGTTCAGAAAAAAACATTTTCAAAGTCTTTTTAATGGAAGGTGCTGAAATGGATAAACAATTTTTTTAACAGATGGTAAATGGTCAGTTTTCATAAAAAAGGGAAATCACCCAAGGAGTTTCAACAGGATCTGTGCTAATCAGTCATCTGAAAAGGAATGAATATTTAAGCAGTAAGATCAGTATGATACTAAGGTATTTAGAATATCAAAGATAACAATAAAAAGATGGCACTGAAAGATTTGTTGGTCGAGGTGAGATAACTCTTAATGCAACAGTGAATGGCAAACTCAATGTGTTTGGATTAATAAATAAATAAAAATAGACCAAAACAATTTCACGGAAGAAAAATCCATCAATGGCAGTTACCTGTCAGGACAGTACATAGAAAATTCTTGTGTCATGTACTGTTGTGGACTGGGAAAATACTTTCATAAAAAGTACTACTTAACATCATGTGTATGCCTGTAGATGAGAAGGCAATATAGCTTCCTTGGTAAACCAAGCATGAGCAATCCCAAATTTATATATGGTCAAATATAAAGTGTAAATGGTTATGTTAAAATGTAAATGTAAATGAGCAAATAGATAAAATTTCCCTGATAGCAAAGTAGTAGTTTGAAAAAGACCAAGCATCACATAAGGAGCTAAACATGACCGAGAATAATCTCAACTTTTGCTAGTTTTCTCCAACTAAATGACTTTTAGTCACCTGACATTTAGGAGAACATTAATTATTACTGGGGAGAATACAAAGTTCCACTAAAGAAAACTTGAACTCACTAAGACAGATCAATAGATGAACTGAACTAAGGTCATTCATCACTTTGGTTTTATATTCAATACCACAGAGATTATGAGAATGATGATGTTACATGTTTGCATTGAGAAGAATCTCAACCTTTGCTAGTTTTCCCCAACTGTAGACGTAACTACAAATGTATATCTGTAGAACCCTGAAAGATAAAAGTGACAGGCCTTAACAAAATAATCTGTGCAGGGTCAGTATAAGATTTTTAAGCACTTTTAATGTGGCAAAATCAAAAAGCTTATCTAGAAAAAACTCTGTATTAGACTTCAGTGATCTATTTCCATAAGAAAAGGAACATTCCAACTTGATATATTTCATATACATATTTATTGACAAAAAAAAAAAAGGTGGAAAATTGTTTTTCTCTAACATGTAAAATATATATATCTGAACATCTTTCATCAAGCTTTACTACAATCTTGTGAAAAATCATCTTCAGGAGTGATGGCATTAGCAAGAAATTTCAACTAGAAGTGAATGCATAAATGACACCAAAGCACCAAGTAACACCCACATGAAAATGTTTTGTAATACTAAGCCTGCCACATACTTTTGGCATTCATGATTTTTGCAACAGTTCAGCTGGAAGGGCTAGACGTAAATTTACAGCTTTTTCTAGATCTGCAAGGGCAACAGCTAAGTTGGAATTTTGGAGACTTGTGGAATCTAATGTTGGTCTTTGGCAACATAATCTCTCATTGAGTCAAACTAGAGAATTCCTCTTAATATGTTGAATAAACCATCACAACTGAAATCAAATATCATTTAACACAGGTGTAAGGAAAAAATACCCCGACATTGTAACAGCAATCCCAGTGCTATTAATATAGGTCATATAATGAGGAAAAAAAACCGTGTTTTTCTGTGGCTGGACATTGAAACATTAAAACTGACAGACAACAGATCAAAACATAGCTCACTACATTCTAGGACTGCAAAATATCCTTGAAAATCAAGACGATATACTATGCTTTAAAGTTAGTAGCTTCTGAGTGACAACTGAAACATTCATATTTGTTTCTGTACAAATTTACTTACCTCTCCTTTATTTTCTTCTTACTTTTTTCTTTCCATATCTCTGGAAAGAAAAAAGTCTATTACTTTATGAGAAGATTATTAGTGGAGTTTATCCAAGAAGGTTATAGGATATAGATTTCCTTTGGCTTATGCTTCATCCATAGACAGGAATGAAACCTGCTGAAAAATGTAACATTAGATTTTGTGAATACAAGGCCTTAAGAAGCCAGAACATTACTCATTCTAAGCTATTCCTTTCTCATAAATAGGCCAGCAGTCATTTGGAGGTTTAATTTTGTGTACTGGGGGTCTCATCAGAGTGAGGAGGGAACAATTATCTCCCTCAACCTGCTGGACACACTTCTTTTGATGCAGCTCGGTATATGACTTACTGGCTCATATTGAGTTTTTTATCCACCAGTACTGTCCTGATTTTAGTTAGAATAGGTTACTGGTCTCCACTTTGACATCAAGGCATTTACTGCAACTCTACAAGTGCAGCCATCCAGACAATTCCTTATGCACCAAGTGGTCCGTATATCAAATTCATGTCTCTCCACTTTAGAGACCAGGATGACAGGCAGGACAGTGTTGAAGGCTTTGCACACATCCGGATAGATGATATCAGTTGCTCTTTCCTTATCAACCAATGCTGCAACCACATTGTAGAAGGCCAACAAATTTGTGAGGACTGATTTGCCCTTAGTGAAATCATGTTGGTTGTCACCAATCACTTCCTTATTTTCCATGCACCCTAGCATAGTTTCCAGGAGCATCTGCTTCATGATTTTGCTGGGCACAGAGGAGAAATTGATTTGTCTTTAGTTCCCCAGGTCTTCCTTTGACCCCTTTTTAAAAATAGGGTTTATGTTTCCCCTTTTCCAGTCAACAGGAGCTTCAGCGGACTGCTATGAGTTCTCAGATATGATGCATAGTAGCTTAGCAACTACATCCACCAGTTACCTTAGAACCCATGAATGCATCTCATCAGGTCCCATGGACCTGTGCACCTTCAGGTTCCTTAGATGCTCTCAATGGTTTTACTGTGAGCATTATTGTATGATAAAGCAATTAATACATTGATATATAATGAAAAGTCTTTTCTTGGACTATATTATTTACTTTAAAATAAGTCAACACATAATAATTATACAAAAATTCCTTTTAGGGGTAAATTTATTCAGTATTTATTTTTTCTTCAAGAGGATATTTGAGATATCCCTCAGTCATGTTGAATACAGCTGCACAGGAACACACTTAACAAATTATAAATGGTGGGTTTTTTTCAGGGAAGATAGTTCAGTATGTTGTTCAAATAGCCTGAGGCACCAACTGGACTTCATTAGGCTTTATCAAACTTAGTATCCTTTGTTGTTATTGCTACCTAAAAAGATGCGACAACCTTTGGCATGATACAGAATAGTGGATGGGGTATAGAATGGTGGGTTGAGTTACATAGCAAAGAAGTGGAGGAAGCAAGAGTTGAAGTAAAGGTGCAAGAGACTGCTGTGCTAAACTTTGTAATTTCATTTGTCTGTAATCTCCCTCCAAAGGTTATTCTAGTCACATCCCTTGAAATACCAACTCCAGCAGCTTCTAATCTGAGATGCAGGTCACCAATATTTTCCTGCCAACATCAAGTCTTTTGTGTCAAAAAAATTACCATGAAGTCTTTTCACTCCCATAGGTATTTCAAAAGAAGCATCCCTTCCCACCAGATCCTTCAATCCTCTTGGGTTTTTTTTCTGACACTGCATAGTGTCAGGATTCCTCAAGATGGCATCTGGAGCTGTCCCAGAACATCTCTGACAATTCATTCATGGTGAAAAAGAACCAAAAGAACCACCTGAAGGATGTCCTGGCTCCACTCACATCTTTGTTCAGGGAAAAGACTTGGCCAGGGAACACTTCAATCTCCCCCTCCAGCAGCCAGTGCTCATGGTTTTTTTCGGCCCTTTGTTGTATGAGCTTGGTGAGGTCTGACAACGACTAGACAGGAGAAGTTAGCTACAGGGGTAACCTGCTCCGCACCACAGGCTGAGATTCAATACAACAAACACACAGTGGCAATGCTGCCCAATTTATTTAGCTGCAATACAATTCTCATGTAATTTCTGTACTGCAATTTCTATATGACTCTTTTATTTTCACCCCATTTGTCTCCAGTTTAAAGACAAGTCACATGGTACAGTTCTACTGACTCCTGCTTTTGCCATTATAAACCCTTCTGCCCTTACAGGGAGCAGGGCAAACACAGATTATAAAACCCCATTTCCTATTTAAACGCTCTATTTCCAACAGTCTCCTAGCAATTTGTTATTTTGACCTTTATACATATTTTTGCAGACTGAAGATGGGAGAGGGCCAGCCTGAGACAGGTGTAGGGAGACTGAGCTATAAAGTTACGTGCAGAGAGGGACCTAATTTAACTGCTAATTCCCAGACATTCTAATTTTTTTTTTAAAGCAGAGAAATATTTTAAAAATGCCAAACATTAAGTTGACTGTTGGGTGGCAGATGGAGTCCACTTTTAATAGGAGCTAGAGTTCTGGTCCTTAATCCTCTGTTTCGTGAAGAGTTTTGCGTGTAAATAAATGCATCTGGTACTATCACAAGCCTCCAGACCATATTTTGTAAATCACTGGACAATGAGCTTTCTTACAAAAAAGCATAGAGTGAACAGAGTCCTGATCATAAGGGGAACAAGACAAAGAATGGGGTGCAGCCCAGCTCTGGCACCAGGAGGGCAAAGGGCAGCATGAATGGAGGACGATGGGTTTAGTGCCCTTGGCCACCTCTATAAATCTGTATAGCTCAAGAGCTGAAGGCTGATAACTGAAGAATCAAGACATGGCTTTGCTTGTACAAATTACATCCAGAGAACTGCTTACACACACATGAGTTTCATAACATGCCTATTAACAGATTTAGATCTGTTCCAGGTTAAAAACACATGCTAATGTATTATTCCTCAGAAGTGATTTCCTTAGCTGCCTTAGAGAAATGGGACCTGAAGGGCAGGGCAGAGGGGAGTTCCCCTGCTGGAAAATATGCCCCTTTCCAGGTATGCACATGAACAGGCAGAAGGGCAACTTCAGCTTATGAATACGCTGTGCTTCAGGCATCTGCTGGGGTTACTAGCACTAGTTCTTTCAGATCTGCTTCCAATACCCCGAGTAGTACTTAAAGAGTAAAGAGAATATTTCAATCAGCTGCCACAGACAGCCACAGAGAGTAGATTTTGCAGCCAGAAGAATTTTAAGACAGTTAGTTTTGCCAGGTTAAATTAAAGAAGGTATGCCATCAGTAGAAAACAGCACTTTGTAATGAAATTATGATATGATATATGATAAGAACTTCCCACATTGTAACATGGTCAGCTGTAAGCATGGTGAAGTAGTCAGTTCCCGGAGGCAACAAATAGTCCTGGCCCTGCTGCTTACTTTCCCCGTTCGTGGGGAGCCAGTACTGCTGAGGGCTGGTGGTCCGTGTGCAAATAAAGCATCCACTTCCATAGGAGCACTTTGCCCAGAGAATAACACTTTTTTGGGCAGAAGCAAAAAATAATAAGAAAAAAGATCAACTCTCCAGGGCTTTTCCCTCAGCTCTTTATTTAATTTAGTCCTTTCCCCTTTTCTCACTCTTCCTCTCACTTCTTCTGCAAGAATTCCCACCCTTATCCTGGTCCTGGTATCCCAGTACCAGCAATAAAATTCAGTTTTCTCTACAAACATTGAGAATATGAGCCAGGTCTAACCAAAGAAGAGTTTTCCATCATGTTTTCATGCTTCCTTTTAACCAAGCTGTACTAATTGGACACTAATGCTCTCATTGTTTGGACTTGTAATATAGCAGTGCCATTTTGCCACCCTGCATCCTGTTCTGGGGTTGATTTTGCTGTGTAGCTAGGGAATGATTGCTGTCACCATAGGCCTTAAGGGAATGATACTGTGAGAAAGGCCAGCATCATCTCCTCCTGTTAAGTTCTTCTGGAAACAGAAGCTTCCATGAATATATGCAAGGTTGGATATAAGACTTGGATGTTTCAAGGCTGATGTTATAACTGAAACAGATTTTTCTCTTTGATCATTTGTCCTTGATCCCTTACATGACTGAATGAGGCAAAACACCTGGGACAAGAAGGAGAAGGTTTGCATAGAAATAGAATGGACTTCATTTGCCACATGTAGTATAGGAGAGGAATGGCTGCACTGCTTGGGTATTCACAAATCCTTACTGAAGCACATGCATTCAATAATCAGGTGGCTTTCGGATAGAGCAGTCTATCTGCCCAGCTTGGTCACCACATTTCCTGGAAAAGACATTCTGGCTGTCACAAATCACGGTATGTTATTGTCTATTATTTTCTATCTTTTCAGGGATGAAAATATTCCTCCCAGTCAAAGTGTAACATATGATATGATATACTGTGCAGTTATGGAAGTTTACAGCCCCTTGCTATTAATATGTGGGGTGGGCGACATCTCTTATATCAGAACATCCGTCTCTGAAATACAAAGTAACCACAACACATGATCTGTCAAAAACTATCATGATGATAAACAATGGGGTGAGCTCCAAAATAAATAAATAAACACTGCCAAAGAAATTATTTGCATATTTTTCTCTCTCCCCAACCAGTACTTGAAAAATGTCCTCATTCAATGTGCTTGCTCATCCATGCAGCTGCCAGCTGTGCCTCCTTCCTTCAGCAGTAGTCACATGTTACATGTTTGTAATACCGAGTCCATATTGCTGCAGAAACCTAAGCTATGAAATACAACTCTCTCTGGCATTTTAGAATTTTTGTGGAATTATGATTTCAGTACTGCAACTAAAATTTGACATTCGGTTGAAGACTGTGGCATTTAGGAAACCAAGACAGACAGAGTACATGCAAAAATGTCCAGACACTAAGAGACATCTCCAGCAACCCTCATGTAATTAACATAAATCTGGGCTGCCAAAAGTACTAACAGCACTTGAAGCAGCTTTGAAATCCCAAATGCATGACTTCTAAATTTAGAGCTCTGTTCTTACTATATTCTGTTATGCACATGTTTAGATTTCTGTTGATTGTTTGCAGAAGAAAAGGAATGTAAAGGTTACTTGTTTAGACTGAAACTGTGGCCTACCACTGCAACTCAGTGTTGAGGGATGAAGAAAAACTGCCCTGCCAATGAAGGAATTTAGAGTGGCATCATGATTCACAATGAGTTCAGAACTGAGGCAGCTGCTCTGCTCTTAAAGAACATGAGGCTGGTGATAGTGGTGTTTGCTAGCACACTCAGTCCACCCTGTTCCCTGTGCCCTGCCTTTTGCAGATGCAAAAATAAATAGTAGGTCCACGCAGTTGTTACGCTCACTGAGTCTGAGATCCCAACCATAACTGTCCTCTGTGTGGATGGCACAGATACGGGAGATAAAATTAGAGCACGGTGTAGTGGAACTGTGGAAGATTGCAATGGGCACTGAATAGAAATGCAGAACTCAAGTATGGAGGAAGAAGGTAAGGACCAACATGGATTTTTTTCTTCTTCAGAAGTGTCATCATTCCAGTTTTAGTATTCAACAGATACATCGATATTTTTCATCCTCCTTAACATGACACAGCTAGAGTTGGCTACAGTTCAGTTTCTTAGAACCACCAAATTATCCATACGGTCTGAATTTTTAATCTGTGTATTTGTTACAGGGCTTCTACTTCAGCAATTCCCCTCAGACATTTCTCCCATGGGCTTTTAATGCATGTCTGTACCACTACATAGCTGAAGGAACACATATCCTACTTTTGCTATTTTATCTTTTTTTTTTTTTTTTTTTTTAATTTATTTCCTGTGTGGAAGGAGATCAAGAAAAGGTCATACTTTGTATCTACTTTCTAAAATCTAAATCTTTCTTATTTCCTGTTTCTATACTTACGTGCACCTTCATGAAGCTGAAACTGCTTTGTGCTTTTACATGTGATTCTGTAATGATGAGGCTGTTTTGCTTCGTGATTATATGTGCTTTTACTCCATTATGAATACTGAGATGAATTTTCTTTTTCTCTCTTTGTTTTTGTTTTGGTGGGTTTGGGGTTTTTTGTACTTAATTATTTCCTTGTTCTATTAACTCAGTAAAATGTATTTTGGTGGAAAAATGCAATTGCAGTTATTGGTATATATCAAGTTTCTCCCTTTCCTCTGTTCCTTTGGGGCAATTGTGTAAGAATTATCTCCTTTTTTCAGCAACCTAAAAATTACATTTCCTAAAGTTCAAGGTCTTCTCGTACCAATATTTCTTTCTTTTCTTTGTAAATAATTTTAGCAGCAGTCTGAGAGAGAAAGAGCATGTACTCAGTGGAGTACACAGATACTATGGAAAGAGGCAGATTGCATGATTCTAATGGATATCTCAGTAGTAGAGGGAATAATCTCTAGGTAAAATATTAGGTTGCTGTTAATGTAACCATGAAGGCAGAGGGTGGTAACAGGATAATCCTAGTAGATACACTCAAGTGTTTAAACCAGTTTTATGGTACCTTCCATATGATAATGTAAGCAAAAGGGGTCAGATAAGGAACACAGTTTTAACCATTTGTGTATTAGTGAAAGAAGCCTAGATAATAAAAATAACAGCTGGAGATGCTCTTGCCTGAGAAGGAATATCCTGCATTTGGTACTGGAAGTATAAGATAGTTGTTATGACTTGGAGAGCTTTTCATACTTCCAGCTTCATTCATAAGGATAAAACAGGGGAAAAAGGCACATCAAAGACACAGTTAGTTGTTTCTGATAGGTCATAACGGGAGGTGAATATTATGGATGAGATATCTACACAGCAAAAAAAAAAACCTTAAAAAAAAAAAAAAATACTAGCCTGTTTGTAGAATCTACAACAGAAAACCTACTCACAGTAGATAACAGCCTGTACTGTTCTTTAACATCTGCCCATAATGTGTAACAAAGATACAAATTTTAATAGGAGTGACTTCATCCCGGAAGATGCTTGCTCATCATCTCATGCATCAGAAAATTTTCCAGAATTTCTAAAAATAATAATTGGCAATATTTTTATGCAGAAACACTTGAACTCAAAAAAGATAACTCAGTTTTTGATCTTATTTAAATGAACTGAAAGTTAATTGCTACCATAAAGCAAATGGTTTCCTAGGTATAGATATCACAACCTCATTGCATTTACCTTGTGCAGACAGAACATATCACCAAAATACATGTGTATATATATATATGTGCGAAACTTGTGTATGCAATTTTTTGCTATACTGTATAATGAAACAGTCATTGGTATATGACATATCTAAACTGGCAAGTATTGGCAAAATATGGGAAGCATTACAAAATAAAATCCTGGGTGCCCACGAGAATGGTTCACAAGTAAAATAAATTATACTGATCAAGAAGCTATCCTAGTTAAAAGGAGATTGAAAACAAAATAGAATATGAAATATTAATACAAAACCTGGGTAAATAACAAAGTGTTATAAGCTACGAGTTCAAATACACTCAACCTGAAGAAAGGACAGTATGTCCAAAAGCTTGTCTGTCTTTTCCAGTTACATCTGTAACTTAGTAAAAACATCCCTGCTTCCTGCAAATTTTGCACTAAATATACCCTCAAATAACCATGGCTACCACAATACATAATAGCAAAAGGAATTTAAATGTAGAGGACCAAGAAAAACCCTAGGTTATACATGCTTATTCTAGACTGCAAATTATATCTAGATATGTATGTTCCATAGATATTTTTGGAGTTGTCATTTTAACAAAGCACTGTAGCAATCACATTCAATTGTGAATTGTGACTGAGAGTGTATCACCTTCAGAGGATGGCACAAGCAGAAACATATGCTAAAATGGTATAGCTTCAAATTAACATATCTTGTGAAAATACTTTACATGCAAAAGCCTTATAGAAACTAATCACAGACTTTTGGACAGCCACTATTATGTTTCTGTATTGAAAAATTTCCTGTACCAATACAATTCTGATAGAAGGTTCACCCAACTTGGTTCAATTAAAGGATTTTAAATTTAGGATTCTATTTACACATAAGCTTGGGTGAAAATCCTTGTCAAACAACCTTTTTTGTTAAGATTACAAGTTTGATCAATGTGTGCTACCATAATAAACACGGATTACTCCAGAGCACAGGACACTTCAAAATTGACAGAAACTACACAGATCAGGTTAAAACTAGCTCACTAAAAGATCCCAGACAAGGCAGTCCTTTTTCTAAGGAAGTCTTTTAGGGATTTTTTTTTTAATTCACATTAGTTTACACACAGACCATACCAGTCATATAAAGATGGTACAAAAATATTTGTTAATAGGTTTTGCAGATCATACAAAGGTTAGTGTGGTAACTAACTAATGAAAAGGATCATCAAGATATCTGCAAGATATCAAGATCATCAAATAATCTGCTTAAAATGCGATCCCCACACAAAAAAAAAAAAAAAAGTTTAATAAGATTACTATTTGACCAACTAACATACCTGGGAATAAAGAATGAAAACTGTGCATACTATCTGAGAGGTTTTTCTTTAGAAAACTGTGGCAAAAGGATGTTTAAAGATACTGGGAGTTAACTAATTCAACTACCAGTGCAAGTCTGTGGCAAAAAAATAAAAAGGACTTGATGTGATCCACAGACATCTAAAACAAAAAAAAAAATCAAGTGGAAACAGAGACGTGGTCTTGCTTCTTTACACTGCCTTAGCTGTCAAATCCTAGCTGTGAGGTTAGTTAAAGAGAACTCTAAGCAAAAAAGCCACACTGCCAAGTCGTTCCACACAGAGATGGGCTATGTCAGTGATCATCAAGCAGAAGAAAACAGATTCTACTGATGAAGGTCATTCCACACAAAAATCTGACCAGGCAGTGATTTAATGAACTTTTGCTTTCCTCATAACAATAGTGTGAGGAAGATTGGTGGAGAAATGCCCTCCAGCAAGTGATGCTGTAGTCTTCATCTGTCCTGTGATGCATATCTTAGCATCCCTAAAATCTGAAAGATTTAAAACTAAATAGTTTGCTTGGTAGACAGAATATATTAAAGGCACCTGAGCCTCTTCTGGCAGCAGTAGTTTGGGTACTGGAGACAGCACAGCTGCAGGCAGAAGCTGCAGTGCCTGGACTAGGTTAGCTGTACCGCTTTCAGCACGGCTCCCAGTCTAATGCAGCTTTATCGCTTCCTGTAGCTGAGCTAATTTGTTCAGAGGTAGCATGGGTATCTCTGTATGGCACTGCACCATGTCAAGTGCATATGCCTTTTACGGCCTGTAATACACAGGATGTCAGGCTAAGATGATCTAATAATCCTTTCTGGCCTTAAACTGCATGAAACCATCATCAGTCACTTCCATTAATCTTCCGTGACGGAAAATAAGACACCTGAACATAGCAAGACAGTGAGTTACAGCGGTAAAAATGTTGAAAATGTTTCTCAACTTCACCCTACTCTCTCTCTAATTCTGCCATAAATTATCAGCCTGAGTCATACACTGTCTATGGAGACACCGAGACACTCTCAGACTTTATCGGGCTGCTGCAGAGAACTTAGATTTGGGCTTGCTACCGGGGCAGTAGCAATTAGCACAGTATAGAGGGAAGATAAGGAAGAGACAGTTGTACACAAAGAAGTCCAGTATGGTTATCAAAGCCCCTGCCTGGTCTCACAAGGATTTTTAGGCAGCCCATAGACCTACCATGTTAAGTACTGTTGGCCATGCAGAACTTGCTATTTTCGTGAGCATGAGAGAGAAACAATCAATCTTGGATTTTCTCCCTCTTTTTTCATGTGTCTCATGTAAAATGCGCTGAGCAAGTCGCAATCTGGATATGGGCAAAAGCTTTGAATCAAAAAAATCCAATGGATCTTGGCCAGTTTGTGCAGAAGTTACCAGAACATGGTCTCATTGCTCCATACACAGAGAACAAACAGCTGGAGGGCCTAAACATCCACATGATGGGGGTTTGAGAGAACCAAGCCTGGGAGTTGTGCTGATTTTCTCTTCTGGCATGTGAATAGGTTTATTTTGGACAGCATCTGGTTTATTTTTTTGTTTTTCGTTGTATGTCATGTTCCTTTAAAAAGGGAGTGACTAGGTCAGATGGACCCCCTGGAGGGAGCAGAGATTCCTCCTTTCCCTGGAGAGCAGATGAGCATGCTTGAGGACTGGGTGGGAGGAGGAGGAGGAGAAGGAGGAGGAGGAGGAGAGGAGGAGCTCCAGGGCTTCAGGGTGTAGTGGAGAGAGGAGAAGAGAATGGGAGTCCTAGTGAGAAGATGGGAGCCTGCTGTTCATGGAGAGGCTCATGAAAGGAGCAGGGAACATATGCACAGACTCCCTTGGAGACAGGAAGAAAACTTCCTAGGGATCAGAGAGGATCGCACGGAGTTTGCTGCAACCACTGAGTTGACTGAAACCAAACCTTGAAGCAAGTACCCACCTAACACCACACAGGGGGAGAGGGATGAAGATGTTTGTAAATGTTTTGGGCTTTTTTTGTCCTCACCAAGAGAGAAAATGTTTCCTTATTTATAAAGTTAAACGTTCTCATTTCTATTCTACACAAATTGTCTTTCTGAGTTTAAAAGACCCTTTTGTCTCCTCAGGGAGCTCACAGTAAGGAAAACGTCTAGATCACCATCAAAGCCCTGTTTGTCCTTTCACGAGGTGTAGAACCAGAAGCAACCCCCCCCCCCATTTTGCTCCTCAGCGCTAGAGACACATGAATGCTAGAAATACTGTGAAGTAGTTAATTAAATTTCATCTCTAGCACAAAATAGTCTCTAATAAGTGTATAAAAAATTGTGGAAAAAAAAATATATTAGTTAATATCTCCTTAGTAATTCTTCATTTAGTTCCAGTAGGTCAAATAAGGTAAAAAATAGATTTTGGTTACTTGGTAGTTCGGAAAAAAAAAAAAAAAAGGAGGTTTGTTTTGGATTAAATTGAAAAATATTTTCTTTTTTTTATAGTTTCATGAAGTATTGCAAAAGTGATGCAAACCAAAATATTTTATGTGAGTTCAAACCTTTTAAAACTGTTTTTCTCAAAAAAAATTGAAAGGAAATTTCAAAATGGAATGTAATTTCAAAAGAAATCATTTAAATGCTTCACTTAAAAAAAGACAAAAAGAAGCATTTGATTCTTTAAAAAAAATTACAAGGTTCTTTTCAAAGTGAAGCACTCAACAAAATTCACACAATTTTTCAAAATGTTTTAGTATATCTCTGCCTCCATTTCGGGGGAAAAAAATAAAAAAAAAAAAGAAAAAGAAAGAAAAGTCGGCTGAAAATTTTCACTCAGTTTCACAAAAAGAAAACATTAAGAGCTAAAATGAATGTAAGTGCTGAACTTTTTCTGGCCATACAGACCAGAAGTGCCCCCAAAGAGTTAGTTTAGTCATAACCAGAATAGCCTACCAGAAACCCAGATCTGTTAAGAATAAAAATTAAAAACAGATATGCCATGAATGTTTTTGTTGCCCTTTATTATTTTCCATTTTCTTTTACATTCCTTCTCCCCTCTTTTTGCCCAGTCCTTCTTAGATGCCTGTGTACCAGACATTCCAGGACAGAACATCTTGTGATCTCCACAGATACCTCCTCCAGAACAATTATGGGTCAAAGTCTCTGCTAGCAGAAATTGTCTCCTTAGTCATAAACTGGATTACGTTAGATGGGAATCTCACCTGATAACTTAAGATACAGTGGTTTTAAGAGCTTGTTTTACAGAAAGGCTCAACATATTTTGTCAGGTTTTAATCCTTAGATTTTCATAGTCATGAGTAAAGTTTCCTGTTTGGGATTTGGAGAGGGAACAAAGCCAGAGACAGCATCATTAGTGGATTTCAATTATTTAAGAAATTAAATTATTTTCAGGACAAGGTGAAGGACATGCAACACTCCCTTTGCAGGCTAAGGACTCTCCTGAATGGTAAAATTTGAGAGGTTAAGCAGAAAAAGGAAACTTGAGGCCTTTAGGACAAACTGAGCCTACAGAGTGTTTTCACACTTTTCCAGACCTCCCAGAAATCTACAAGCACATCAAACTGTGCTGGAGGAAGAGCGCCTTGAGCTAATGCTGACCTGAAGTGCTAAGCCATATGGCTTGCTGCTGTGCCATACAGATGCCCCATCTCCAACTGTCAGCTGAGTTTATTAGTTTTAGTATCACACCTCAGGAACTAAGTTACTTTCCTTTTGAATCCACACAGGCTCCCAAAGTACCAGGTATGCACAATTCTAGGTCATGGGGAAAAACATTATGCGAGTGTGTCTATATGGGTTAGGTTTATGCTGTCCCTATTTAGTAATATTGGACAAATGTGGACCACAGCAGGCACCAGGATGCTGGAAAATGAACCAGGTAAAATCAGTTCGATGTCCCTGAGATTAAAAGTATCCACTCTTTTCCTAATCGACTGAGTTCTCTGGTGCTGATGAATTCATATGGGGGACTCCTGATGGTTTTGGTGTTTCTCTTGAGGACAAATCTTCCTTTTGTTAAATCAATATTATCTTCCTGGTTCTTTTGTTACTCTTTGTTTTTAATCTGAAAACCAGAATTCACTGGAAAGCTCTCTCACTCTCCTTCCTTCCTTCCTTCCTTCCTTCCTTCCTTCCTTCCTTCCTTCC
>JANVCC010000319.1:2381109-2396264 GCA_025345505.1 Todiramphus chloris collaris
AAAAAAAAAAAAAAAAAAAAAAGGAGAGAAGAAGTGACCGTAACTCATGTGAACAGTCCACCTTGTAGCGCAGGTATCACGGGGCGACAGCTAGATAACATTGTTAATAAAAGTAATGACCGAAATACGAAAAGAAACCTCAGGGAAGGCGCTTACATAAACAATCACGCCGCCCGTACTCGGGAGCGCTGGCGAATCCATCGCCACAGCGCCCCCTCCCACACACAGCTCGAACTAACGATTCTTTCCTGAAGATAGGGAAAGAAAAGTTCAGTCTTTTCTTGCTCCCTTGCTGTTTTCACCGCTCTCTGCTTTAACCCCCCCTGAGCAGATCTACGGCAGAACGGGTCGCCCAGCTCGCCCCGTCCCCCCTCGTTCGCACAGGTCGCTCTTGCAAAGCACCTCGCTCAGAAAGAGCACCGTAAACTGGGATTCTTTTACTAGAAAACTGGACAAGTCCGCTTGCACAGTATGCGTGTGTCATTTGTTATTTTAAAATACAATAGTCTATTATTTCACGTCGTTGTCTCCGGGAGATGGTGGCGGTCCCCCATTTCATGAGAGAAAGGAGAAAGCATTCCCAGACCATTGTGTGGTTATGTCACAGGAAACTGTTTCTGCTGCACATTGTGTTACATCTCCAAACCCCACTAAGTTGCACTTCGCTCTGCTTAAAAAGTTGCTGTGACCGGTGTCATGACAATTGGGCAATTGGCATTGTGCAGGCAATAGGCGTGTGCGCCTCTCCGGGCCCCAAGGAACCCTCCCGAGGCGGGAACATCTCCACGCCAAAGCGATTTTTACTCTTTTTTTTTTTTTTTTTGGTTTGTTTGTTGGGGTTTTGCCTTATTTTTATTTTATTTGTTACCTGAGTAAAACTGAAGGGAGCGGGGTCCCGAGCGAACGGCCACCAGGCAGCCACCCGAGAAGCAGGCGGACGGCCGCTGCTGGCAGCGACGGCTGCCTCAGCAGGGCAGCAGTGCCGTCCCCGCAGACGTGGCTTTCAACTTTACTCGCCCGAAAACTTCGGACTCTATCACTAGTGCAAGGAGATGTGGCTAATAAATGACAAACCGCAAAACCTGTCTCCCAGGACGGCAATGAGCGATAGAAGAAAAGGGACGGGGGGGTGGGGGGGGGGGGGGGCTCTCGACTACCTTCTGAGCTGTGCTGGAGCAAAATGAATTAAACAAGATAAGGCGAGAGCACCGCTTAAAATCTGGGAAGGTAAACGGTGAATTAATGTATAGATTATTCAAAGAAAAAACGTAGTGTGTGAAGTCTTCATGTCTCTATGTAGACATGTTAATTTACCACAGTTATTAGTAATAAAAGGTGCATGTAATACTGTTCGACTGTTTCACAGGGCAAGTTAGACGGCTTTTTATTAGTAACGGGTAGTACTATGGGAAAATTAGATTTCGGCAGTGCATCTAGGCAGATGAAAAACCCCTTCCCCGCGAAAGGCATTCAAATCAAACAGAGGTAACTCCGAGAAGAAGTTAAATACAGCCACGTACGCTGACCAACGTTTAAAAACGTTATTGGCTTGGTTTTCTGGTTTGATTATCGCAAATACTTCTCCAGCTATATTTAAATGACCTCACTACATATTCGTTCTCCACATTGTACAGAGTCAAATTAGTGGTGTACTTGTAATAAAATGCATACCGTCTCCTTGCAGTGAGTAAATCCATTCCTCTCTGAAGCCATACAAAAATTATGCAAATCAAATCAACGCAAGAACTTGTCTTTTGAAATGATAATATTTTACTCCATTAATCTCTGATTGCGAAATTAACCCTGTTTCTGTATATAAATCAATATTTTTGGACTGCACAAATTAAAACATCAGAAAAATAATCTGTTGCTTTTTGTGTGTTTGGGGGAAGGGGAGCAATGTTCCTGATCTAAGCATTCTTCCCACCGAAATCACAAAACACGTTTTCATGGACATGCAGATGGAGGCAAAAACAGCACCTACATTTTACATGGACGGGCATATATACCTAGCATGTATAACATATGTATATATACGTGTAGATGTGTATGGAGATTTGTATCTCTCGTGTGTGCGTGTGTGTCTGCGTATCTACACACACTCTGAACTGAATTATATCAATTCTCCTGGGACCACGGTATTTATTTAAGTACTCTTCCCAGGTCATAACTGTAACACTCACTTAATAGCATTAATCCCTTGTTATAATGGAAACACAACGGCCATTGTATTCCCAATCTGAATTGTTCCACTAATTATTAAAGAGGAGGAACTAAAAGGAATCAATTCGCGTAGATAAACACTTACTTACACCACTCCTGCTGGCAAAGAACAGACTTGTCTTCCCAAATAAAAATGCAGAGAGTATAGCACATTTTGCAAGGCATGCAGGTTGACTTAGAGAGATTCATGTATGACTTTATAATGTTATAATTAATTTTGCATTCTCAGCTCTCCAGCTGCTGCTCCGTTCAGAAGCAGAGCTCATATACTTAGAAATCAGTCTGCGGAACACGGGAATTGACTATTCAGATGTAATCGCATGATATCGATTATTCCATAGAACTACTGAAATATGAAAGTGTTTTATATAAAGCTCTTGTTTTTAGAGTTTCTATTTTTATTTAATATATGCGCATTAATCACCAAGCAGGGAAGCAAATGTCTTTTCTGTAATCTGTTGCACAGAGTTTACCAGTTGTTTATCACTTTCTTATCAGGAAGTCGGGAGTTAATGACAAGAAATACCTGTTGGTGTTAACCTCCTCCACCTCACCTGCTTTTTTTTATGGACTGTCTCTTCTACAGGCCAGCTGATAGATCTGGATAGGAATTAATCCGGTATGTCTGGTGGCCAGATCTCTACTGCTGCGTGCAGGGGCAGGGGTAAACTGGTATGTTGGGTTTCGTAGAAGGGGGGGAAAGGAAGGGAAAGAAATAAAAAATCAGATAGAGGAAAAGAAAACAGAAAACTCAGATTGCTTCAAACAGTAGACACATCCCGGTACTTCACCATAGTTTCAGTACAGCTTTTGCCCCGCTATGTCCGCGAGGCTACCGAAACGGCTCCTTCAAGTGTATTTCTTTTCTTATTATCTGCATGTTTAATTGATTAACAATAGGCTGCCCTGCTAACCCGCAATTCTTCGGCTATTGCCTTCTCCCCTCCCGTCGGTGGCGATTCCCTGGAGTGCCTCATCAGATGCGTTTTCTCCATCCTACCTAACTGAAATTACCTGTGGTATGCTATGAAGAAGTAGACCGTAAAAGTCGAATCACTTCATTTGGTTAAATACGGGATAAGTGCTCACTCACAGATGTTGGAAAAATGAAACACACGGTTTGATGAACATTCTTTCTTTTCTTTTTTCTTTTTTTCTTTGAGTGCCCAAACAATTTCTTTTTTTTTAGTTCGCCCCAGGCTGGTAAACCGGTGCAGATTGCGGGTGAAGGGCTTGCTGGAGGCTCAGTGGCTTCCAGTCCCGCATCCCTGACAGCTCTGTCCCTACCTGCCGGCCTGACCCTGCCCCGCCAGGGCAGCAGCGGGGCGCAGGTGCGGGCCAGGCGGTGCGGAGCGGCCTAGCGCGCCTCGGCCCCGCCGGCAGCGGCTCGGTGGGGCGGGCAGAGCCCAGTGCTGTGCCCCGGGGCTGGGGGAGTGCGGGGCGGAGAGCCCCGGCGCCGCCCCGGGGGGGGGGTGGGGGGGGGGGGGGGTGGGTTGGGGGGGGAAGGGACACACGGGACCGCTGGGTGCTGCAGGACGGCGCTTCTGGACCGCGCCTCCTCCCGGGACGCAAAGGCCAGAGCTCGGGTGCGGGCAGCTCACCGACTGTTTCTGAAGGGTCTCTCTAGACTAACAATTAAAAAGTAAAAACGCACGCGCACATACATGGTTTTATTTAGGTTTGCACTGAGAAGAAAAGAGCGGTGCTTCGTCTCGTCCTCACGGATCCGGACCGGAGCAGAGCTGGCGATGGCTAGAAGCTGATGGTAGCCAGGGCTGAAGGGAGGGGGCAGAGGAAGAGATTACGGTATTTGGGAAATTAATTACATCGTGGTCATATTCCAGGAGATTTATCTGCACTGCAAAGGGGGGCAGCTATAGCCCCCCGGAAGGAGTCACTCAGGCCTCTTCCCCCTACACCAAACCAGGAAGAACAGCAGTGAAAGAAAAATGAGGGTGTTGGTTGTTTTTTGGTTTGTGGGGGTGGTTTTGGGTTTTTGTTGTGTTTTTTTTCTTTTTCTTTTTTCTTTTCTTTTTTTTTTTTTTTTTCCTTTCATGTGTAAACGCGCTCCGTGACTAGATCTTGACTGTTTGTGGCAACTTATAAAAGTATAACGCTGTCGCTGCCAGGAACAGTGCGATCCTGGATCTGCTGATTTTAGCAGTTGCTCTTCTTTTCTACCATATAGGGCAGTACTTTTACAAAGTGCTCTTCCGTTGCACACTGCCCAGCTCCCTCGAGCCTGGCCCCGTGTACCTACACGCGTGTGAACGCACACATCTAAGATACGTGTGCATGCATATAGCGCCTCGGAGAATGAGTGTGAAGGGATGTATGTATTTATAATGCGTATTCTTTTCCGTTCCCGGCGTGGATATAGAACGAGGGGCTGTAATCGAGAGTGTGCGAAAGAGTATTTATGGCTCCGCGAGTCCGGAGAGGAGCTGATGAGCAGTATCATCGTTTGGCTTCAGCAGTGTGCTCGCAGTCGGAGAGGCTGGCTTGCATTACAAAGCCTGCCTTCCCTGCCTGCCTGCCGGCCGCGGGAGGAGACGGGGCCGAAGCGGGAGGGGGCGGGCCCGCCACGCTATGCAGATGAGCGGCGGTGACGGACAGCTCTGTTTTCCAATGTCCCTCAGAAACTCGAGTGCTCCTTCCCTCAACTCTTCACTTCAGACTCTATACTTCCCCCAAAATACAGGCTCGCAGGCGCTGGGGGAGCTGGCTGGCTGGGAGAACTCCATATGCAGCAGCCACTTTTCTGATTTCGGAGGCTTGCTTCTCTCTCTCCCCCTCTCCCCTTCTGTTTCTCTCCCTTTCTCTCTCTCTCTCTCTTTTTAACCCTCTCCTCTTCCGTCTCTCCCAGATGCCTTTCCCCTCACGGTTAGATTTCTGACCGCTCGATTTATTTTCCTTTTTTGGAGGGTGTTATTTTTTTTTTTTTTTTCTCCTCCTGTTTGTTTTTATTCTGACTGGGAGCGCATGGGGGGGAGCATATAACAATTCTGATTCTCTACATAACTGCACAGAGCCAACCGGGGAGAGAGAGCGAGAGAGGGGGAGGGAGGGAAGGAGGGGAGGGCGGGAGAGAGGGAGAGGGAACGCACGAAAGCAGCGCCAGGAGCAGCGGCAGCAGCAGGGCCGGTCACCCTCGCCCCCTCCCTGCTCCTGTGCACGCTAGTGCAAGCCATGTCCTATCCTCAGGGTTACCTCTACCAGCCCCCCGGCTCGCTGGCTCTGTACTCCTGCCCGGCGTACGGGGCGTCGGCGCTGGCGGCCCCCAGGAGCGAGGAGCTGGCCAGGTCTTCGTCGGGATCGGCGTTCAGCCCTTACCCGGGATCGGCAGCCTTCACCGCCCAGGCGGCGGCCACAGGCTTCACCAGCCCGCTTCAGTACTCCACAGACCCCGCCACGGGATTCCCCTCCTACATGGTAACTACCGAAGAGAAACCCTCTCCTTCTTCATTAGCATCCGCATTCTCATCCTCATCATCTTCAGCCTCTCTCCTCACATACTCGCCATCAGCCCCCGACATCACGCCGCACAGCCGGGCGCCCCGCACCGCCGACACCTCTCGCTGCTGGCGCCAGCCGCGCATCTCGCGGGGGCCGGCGGATACGTGGGGAGAGAAGCGGCGGGCTGGGGCCGGGGCCGGGGCTGGGGCCGGGGCCGGGGCCGGGGCTGGGGCCGAGGCGCCGCCTCGCTCCACACCCCAGCCGAGCACAGTGCCGGCGGGCCTGGGACCGGGGCTCGCCCGCGGTTTGCGGAGCCGTGCGGGCGCCCTGGTTAAAGAAATACGGATCGTCTCAGGCAGTTGGGTTGGATGCTTTCATTCCCCCCTACACCCCTCTCCGCTTTCCCCCCCCTTTTTTTTTTAATTTTTTCTTTTTTTCCCCTTTTCGCTGTGGTAGGATAGGGGAGGGTTTCTTTTTTTTCTCTCTCTCTCCTTTTTTTTTTTTTCCTTTTCCTCTTTCCCCCTCTCTTTTTAAGTCGGCGTTTAGAGGCGTTGAGGGCTTTATCCCCGTGTGGTTTTATTTACTTTCAGTGTGTTTTGTGCTAATGGTTTAACTGGATTTTAGGAATGAAAAGGAGCATCTGTTTGCGATCTGTGAGCTTCGCTTAAGCCCAAGATGGTTGTTGTGGCCGCAGTTTCGGATTTCACTTTCTTCTTATTAGTTAAAAGAAGCATTTGCAATTGCGTGTGTGTGTATTCTGTGTATAAACTACATAAATAAAACCATAAATTATATAAATAAACTGCACGTCTAGATGGTTATACAGTTTTATAAACACACACACAGGGTCAGACATGTATCTAGTCCGTATACACAAAGACCTGTGCCCGGAATTTGAAAGCCGCTGTCGAGATCCTAGGAGGGGATGGTAGTTCGCTCTTCCTGCAAAGTGACAGGGAAACTACTTGCTTTCTGGCTGTAAAATACGGTGTATAAATTGTCGTGCAGTCTTTATTCGGGATGGTATAAAAGATCTGAGGATATCACTTGCTTGTTTTTCCTGTTGAGAAGCAGTAGGCGAGTGGCTGGAAGTTGCAGAGAGGTTGTGAACTGTGCGGGATATTGGGTAGTGTTGCGCCTGTGACTCGCCGATCTGTGGGATTCAGAGACGGGCTGAAAGTTAGTGAGTTCCTTAGCGATATCTTTAACTTTTCTTGCATTATGCAGACTTAAATAAGCGCAATTTAAACGTTAAAGGGCGAATTAAAATGCTAATTACATCGCATTTGAACAATTCGAAACGGTGCATATCTTCTGATTTGCAAATTGGATTTGCAATGCATTAGTGCAGTGAATTGCTAAGTGGCGGCTTTGTTGTATTTTCTATAGCTAAAAAGGAAACATCTTTTGAACCTTCGAAAGAAATGTAGATATCAAGACGCTACCTGTAGAGCCTTTAAAATGTCTACGCGGTTCAAAATATATATTGGGAAATATTCAATTACAAGGAGATGAAATTAGTCAGAAAGATTAAAACATCGCCGATTTTAAGCGCGTGTGCCTGTGTCTGTATGCTGGGAGGAGGAAGGAGGGGGGGAATCGCAACTTAATGGCCTTTGGGTGCTGCTTCTCCCCCTCTTAGATTATGGATACAAGACACCATCCCGGGGAAATACAAATATAACTGCCGATCTCGTCTTGACAACTTACTAATGGCTATCAGCAATAACAAATTGCCAACCTCACCGTTTTGTTCTGTCCAGGGCTCCCCTTACGACGCCCATACGACGGGGATGACCGGAGCCATCAGCTACCACCCGTATGGCAGCCCTGCCTACCCCTACCAGCTCAACGACCCCGCGTATAGGAAAAACGCCACCCGCGACGCCACGGCCACGCTGAAGGCCTGGCTGCAGGAGCACCGCAAGAACCCCTACCCCACCAAGGGCGAGAAGATCATGCTGGCCATCATCACCAAGATGACCCTCACCCAGGTCTCCACCTGGTTCGCCAACGCCCGGCGGCGGCTCAAGAAGGAGAACAAGATGACCTGGGCCCCGCGGAATAAGAGCGAGGATGAGGACGACGACGAAGGCGACGGGGCGAGAAGTAAAGAGGAGAGTCCCGCGAAGATGCCCGAGAGCAACGAAACCTCCGCGGAGGACGAAGGTGGGCGCGTGGTAACCGCGGCGGAGTGGCCCCATCCCGCCCCGTTGCGTCCCCCCCTGGGAGCGGGGAAGGGCGGAGGGGGGAGGCGGTGTTTAACAAAAGCGACCCCAAAACGTGACCCGTCCCGTCGCCTCCGGCTGCTTCGGGCATTTGTCGCCGTGCAGTGCCGGTGGCCGGGGCGGGCGGAGGGGCAGCGGCGAACGGCGGCGCCATGCAGGGGGCAGGTGGGGAGGGGGGCTTCGCGGCGGAGCTAGTCCTCGAGGATGGATGCTCCTCGAATCGGGACTGAAGGGAAAAGGCCGTGAGAGCTAGCGTCTCCCTGCCCGCCGCTATGGCGGTAGTGGTGGCCGTGCTCGCTTCTCGACCATCTTTTTGCCGCCCCCCCCCCTCTGACTCTGCCTTTCTGTGCCCGGCGGACCCTTGCAGGGATCAGCTTGCAAGTCGACTCGCTGACGGACCACTCCTGCTCCGCTGAGTCGGACGGCGAGAAGATGCCCTGCCGAGCGGGCGACCCCCTCTGCGAGTCGGGCTCGGAGTGCAAGGACAAGTACGAGGACATCGAGGAGGAGGAGGAAGAGGAGGACGACGAAGAGGAAGAGGACATCGAGGAGGACGACGGTGGCGGCGGGGAGCGCGACCCACCGGCCAAACCCGCCACCTCCTCGCCGCTGGCGGCCGTGGAGGCCCCGCTCCTCGGCCACCCGCACGCCGACGCCGCCCGCAGCGCCAGCAAGGCGGCGCTGGGCGGCCGCGCCTCCCCCGGGCCTCCGACGCCGGCCAGCAAGCCCAAGCTCTGGTCGCTGGCCGAAATCGCCACCTCGGACCTTAAAAGCCAGACCCTGGGCCAAGGCTGCCAGCCCGCACCGCTCTCCTCGGCCACCCCCGCCTCCGCCCCGCACAGCGCTGCCTACTCGCCCTCCTCCCTTCTGGGGAGGCATATTTATTACACCTCACCTTTTTATAGCAATTATACAAACTATGGGAACTTTAACGCTCTGCAGAGCCAGGGAATCCTGAGATACAACTCCGCAGCAGTGGCTTCAAACGAGGGACTAAGTCAGACTGTCCTAAATGCCAGCTCTGTCCACAAGCAGAGCAGTGACTCTTTGAAAACGATCACTAACCAGCTAGAACAACATTACAGGCCCTCTAGTTATGACTCTAAGAAAGGTAGGTGACTTGCTTTTGCCGCTTTCTTCCGTCTTCTCCCTCGCCCTCCTTCCCCGACTGTACAAATCCTTTATACACTGTAAATACTGAAACCTTCTCTGGAGAAAACAGTGAGTGCACTGTCACCACTGCCACCGCTGAGTGAAGATGGGCAATAGTATAAACTGGGGATTAAAAGCGGCATGTCGCCGTCGTATCGATACCTGCCTCTAAGAACCGAGAGAGGAAATGTAAAAGACGACTTTTAGATCAGTCTCACAGATTGCAGACACAGCTTTTAAAAGTATTTTTTAAAAGGAAAACTACACACAAAGATAACCCAGAGAGCGCTGGTGTCATTGCCTGTATATTTTTTTTTAACTTTTTTTTCCGACAAACTGGTTTTTGCTCTCTTTGTTTCCAGTAGTCTCACGGAGTTTTGGAGCTTTGGGTTCAGATAATTGCTAACCTTGGATGTGAAATTTTGTGGAGCGTGACGTTTTTAACTATTTAAAAAAAAACCAAAACAAAAAAAAAAAAAGGTTTTACACTAATATAATTGTCGGGTTCTTCTAACAAAATAATTGAGATACAGGCAATTATAAAACATTGTCCAGCCTTTTAAGCGACCTAGCTACAAATTCTTCACGAGTGAGGGTTGGGACCTACACATGCTCTATAATCTAGTTAGCTGGCTGTGTCCTGTGACTAACTGATGGTTATATTTTGACAGATCCCACTGAAGTCTGCACAGTAGGAGTACAACCATACCTATAGAAGTGCAATCACAGAGCAATGCAAGTAAGTGAGAACATTTTCTATTACACATATAGTTTGTCATCAGGTCTAACACACACGGCACAGTTCTAGACTTGTTTAACATTAATTTCTTTATTCATTACTTATGAGTCTGATTTCGAAGTAATACACTCTCTTCTGCTGTTTTTTTAAACCTCTCAGTACGACTTTTTTTCTTGAGTTTATCTTCATTTTTAAGTCAGGTTAGACAATCCCCTCACCTTGCATACTCTTAGCTTGTGAAAAGCAAAGCTGTAAGGAGTATTTAAGTGTTACAGAATGAAAACTTCAGAAAAAAAAATCTTTGAAGGTATTGTTTAAAACCAAAATGCTTGTGCTCGCGTGGCAGTGCTGAAATTATACATCCTGATTGAGGGTTCACGCAGTGACTGTGCGTTTAAAATAAAAGGGACAATTATTAGAGACCTATATGAATCTTAAGCTCAGGGTATGTTATTTGTGAATTGCCTCTTGCCTGTGTAGCAATGGCACTCCTAATACCTCCACTATTTAGGGATAAATAAACAACAGCAACAAAAAAAAAAAATCACCCTGATGATATTTTTATTCATCTAATTCCTTGCTTAGAAGAAATTAGACAAGTAAGAATTTTGCCTTACTTCCTTTCCCCCCCTCACCCGTTTAATGTTGTTAGAGTGTAATTGAAGGATTTTTGGATGATCTGGTTTTTTCCTTGGTCCACAGGTAGGTGTCACAATTGCTTTGAAAAAAGTCAGCAAGCCATCATCTCTCCCCGAGCTAATATATATAACAAATCTCTAAATCCGGATCACATCTTGTGCCACTGTATAAAAGAAGACCACAGAGCACTATTAAATCTTCAGACTCTAATTATTAAACCAGAATTTTGTTGGACATATGTGAGTTTGCTGGTATAGTATAGTTTCCCCAATGTATGTGTGACTTTTGAAAACAGATCTGTTTTTCTCAGGATATCTTGAATTGATCACTTCATTGCCACGGTATATATTCGATAGGTGTGATAGGATTTATTGTAAAATTTATTTGTAAAAGATGTATACAGTAGAGATAATAAAGATGTGATTGGAGAACTTGAGTCCTTACAAAGTGGAAACAAATTTGATATTTATTTTTGTAATGATATAAAGCTTCTAGTAATTTATGCAAGTTGTATTGCAATGGAATCTGAACTTTTTGTAAATAAATTTTGCCTGGTTTTTATTTGAAACGTTGATGGTTATACAATCTTTGGTTGTTTAACAAGAATTCTTTACTAATTTATATCTCCAATTGTAAATAAAAACAGACTAGTCTGCAACAATATGGTGTTTTTTGTCCCCCCTCCCCAAAATAATCTATTATTTAGAAAATGAAGAAAGTTGTAATTTCACTAGTAGAGCTTAGACCATAAAATGAGTAAGCAATTTAAATATGTTGCAAAGATATTCTTTGCATAAATTAATTCCTTCTGGGTTGTTCCGTTATACTTAAGCTTTAAATACACACATGTGTGCAAATACATATTTGTATATATACATACATATGCATAGAGAGAGTGATGTGAATACATGCATGTTTCTTATAAACTATTTATATTAAGTGTGAAGTAGCTCTTTATTTGGGTTAACATTCTTTAAATCCACCATTTCTAGAGGGGAAAAAAAATTATAATTAGCTATGGCTTATTTCTAATTTCTTTGTTTCTCTTTCTGGCTAAAATATGCAAAGGAAGAAAAAAAAAGTAGAAAAAAAAAAAAAGTCCAATTCCTGATTTTTTTATTTCCCCCCTTTTTCTTTATATCAGTAAACCACATCTTTACAGTCACATTAGGAATCCATTTAGATTTGGCTCATAAAATCAACTAATAATTTTATTTTTTAGTAAAATAATGTGAATCCTCATATAAGTTCAGAAAAGAAATGAACAATCATTTATTTTTCCCAAAAGATAAATTGAGTGAATATAACTTACGGTTATAAAACAAGAATAATAGCTTCTTAGATTGCCCTTTAATCAATCATACACTTATTTTTCAAGAGGCTCATCTATTTTATTCCATGATTAATAATGTTCCAGCGTGAGAGCATTATTAGATCCCAGCAGGGGAGATCCTGAATGCTTTTAGCTGCTTTGGAATGGTCAGTTGGGGTTCATTATGGTCTGATATTGAACAATTTATAAAATCTTGTCTAAACATCTGCCAGCTCAGATAGGCCGATGTGTCTGAAGATGGGAAATTGCTGGACCAGTTGATATTGACAAACGGATCTCTCTCCAGTGGCTTTTTGTTCAGTGAAAATTAGTGGCCTCTTGCTCAGGTCTTGTTAGAAAGGGCATTTGAAAGTGATCTTAGATACTTCAGTCATCAGCCTTGGGAATGTTAACTGGATAAAGAGCCATGCTAGTCTGGAGTCAGGAAATATGTAGTGATTATATTAAATAGGGGGAAAGGAAGCAGTTTTTCTTAAATACATATAGGCAATTCCCATGATCCATCTTCCCCTGTCACACGCACACCACCCCCACCACCCCTTATATTTTACCCCTATAAAGACATCTAACTGACTGAGGAAGATGCATGTGGTTTTCCACTGATAGGGCAGAAATTAATATTGTAATCCTGAAAAACTCTGGGATCCATCTAGCTAAAAATAAAATACTGAAGATCTTTGCAGCTGGAGGCCTACTCATCCTCTTACGTTGTTTGTAGAATGCTTTCTTTGCTCCTGTAACATCCTGTTTTTCATTGAGGTAAAATTCAATGGTATCTGTGTGTAGTGTGTAGTACAATTATATAAACAGCTAAGAAGTAATTAATTTTTCTTCCTCCAATTTAGCATATGCTGTAGATGCAAATATTTACTATAATAATCCTCAGCAATCTTTACTGTGCACTTTAGGAAGATTTTATGGAGGGACTTTTTATATAGGGGGACACACTTGAACTTTCTTTTCCCCACTCCTGCTTCTACTCCATTTGCCCCCACCACCCACGTTTTATGCTTCAGGTCTCTGTTGGACACAACGTGTACATTTCAATTGGTAAAAACCAAAAGCTGTGGCAGAGATTAAAAAAGGCTAATGACATTCCTTTGATGTTTATACGCCCAAAGACTTATAAAAGATTTCCATAATTTACCCACCCTTGCTAGTATTTAGACCTGGATTTCTTTCTGGAAAGAAAAGTAGAAAGACTTGGAAAACTCGCTTTTAAGTATTCACTATGTATGTAAAACCCAATGGACTTCTCTCTCTCATCCTCTGAGAAATACGTGAACAGTTCATGGATGCAGATGGGAGACACCCAAATGATTTGGCAAATAAACTTTTTTTTTTTTTTTAAAAAAAGACAACAACCAAAACCAAAACCAAAAAACCAAACAAAAACAAACAAACAAAAAACACAACCAAAAAACCACCCCAAAACAAGAAATTAATGGTCAAGAACTGCGTATTCAACATCATTCGCTATTTAATAATCAAAATTGAAAGCAGGAAGACAGTGTAGCCTTGCTAGATTGTTGGAACAAACAATGCGATTATTTCAATATAATAAAAAAGAGGAATGAACGATAAAATACATCACTCGGTGTACGCTTTATTTCATAACGATGCTAATCAGCCCACTGGGATTAAAATCTCACCCCCCTTTCTATATTTACTCCCTGTTCCTCCCCCTTCGTTTCTGTGCTCGTTTCGGAGCGGGAAAGACAAACCCTCCCCTCTTCGGGGCCAGAGGTTTCATTAGAGCTGATTTATTGAAATTCAGGCTTTAATCTCAGGTGGGATCCCGGAGGAATTGGCGCTGTCGTCAAATAGGAAGAGGGTCGCTTTCCACTTTGCACTTCCTGGGCTGCTTTTTTCCTTGCTCCCTGCAAATGTCAACATTTGTTCTCAATAAGAGAGTTATTGTTTCAGGAAAGCTGCTCACCAACTGCCTTTGAGAGCGGAAAAAAAGCGTCGCCCACCTTTGTTTGGCTGGAGGCTGGGGGAAGGGATGGGGACGGAGGTAACACGCAGCCCAGGCCAGAAGCGGACAGACAGACAGACAGACAGACGTGGGAATTGGTGCTATATACCAGATTGCGGCTGGAGGGGAATGGGCCCGGCTAAGGGAAAAAGTTAATATAAAGCGCAATGGGCGTCTGCGTTTCACTTCCCGCTCCATTTGCATCTTGGCCACGGACGTGATTAGTCGCTGTAACAGAGAGGGAAACTGCAGGAAAAAAAAACAAAACCAATCAACCAAAAACCAAAACAACAAAACAACAATCAACCAAGTAACAAAATCAACAACAACAAAAAAGAAGACTGCTTTTCCAAACGTCCATACGCGGAGAAGGTCTCCAGGTTTTGGGGTTGAAGAAAAAACTTGCAAGGTGCACTGTCTGATTTAGCCTTACCTGGCGGCACCCACCTCCCTAACGGACCATCAGTTAGCTCCCGAGAAGGAGGAGGGACGGGGACGGCAACCCGGCTGCGAGGAGCGGGAGTGTCCCGGGGCCAGGCAGTCCGAAGCGGACGAGCCTGGCCCGGCCCACCCCGCTCCGTCGCGGCCCATCCGTGCCCGACCTCACGGGGAAAAAAAAAAAACCAAACAACAAACCCTCTCACCACTGGAAGTTTCTGCCTCTGTCACATGTTACATCTCACTTAAAGGCGGCTCAGGCACTCCGCGCCGCTGAGGAACCGTGGCAGGGATGTAATCAATACCGAGAGGACTTTATTGCTTATTAACTTTAGGAACACAAAAAAACCCCAAACCAACCAACCAACCAACAACAACAACAACAAAAGATAGAGAGGGGAAAAAAAAAAAAAAAAAAGAGGTAAAATTTACATATAGGCCGATTCCTTGCCTTCGGAATTCAGACATTTCTTGGGTGCTTGTGCAAGATTCTTACAACCCAGGTAGTGGAAAAAAAAAAGCCTGTCCGTTTTAGGAATTGAATAATGATGGTAAAAAATATTGTTATTAACAGTAGCACTGCACATTAAGTAATATAACATTCATCCCTTTCTTTTTTAATCCAGTAACTAATAACTCAGGTATGTTTCCAACTTCTAAAGAAAGAAAAGCAAGGCAAAAAAAAAAAAAAAAAATCAAAATTAAGAAACAAAAGGATCCACGGTGAATATTCAAAGCACCCATGCATCTAATCCCTGATTATTACTCGGCGGCTCTGAAACACAGCCTTTGTTATAACTACAGAGGGAAAGCGCGATCGGCGGGGCACACGCTGGCACATCAGTAGCTCGGAGCTGCAGGCAGAGACCAGGAGGCAGGCAGGATCTGGAGGAGCGTTTTACCTGCGAGCGCCCTGGCCGAGTGACAGCCGGGCTTTCGCACTCTGGACTCGTTCCCCCCTCCTCCGCC